>JAJTWR010000113.1:1677500-1832500 GCA_021613335.1 Whitmania pigra
ATAAAAATCACTATCGACGATTGAATTAATCTAACTTGAAAGTATTGCGATAGGAAGCAGATAACAATATCACACAATATCACAATATCAGTGTTTTAATAAAATAATGATGAATTTGCAGAAGGAAACTCACTTAGAAAACAGAGTCTGCGATCGAAGAAGGAAGAACACAGGTGCTTGAACTTGTGCAACGAGGAGACTTAAATAGTAATTCAACTGTGCTAGTCCATAATAGCAGCCTACTCGCGACTGTGGCAGTCTGGGAGTGTATTATAATAATTTATTCGTGATTAGTTATGCATCATCGTAACCTCAATTAATTATGCGTTATTAAGAAGTTATTCGTTGTTAATTATGCATAGCCGTGTAATTAATTGGGATGTTTATTGATTGTATTTATGCGCCATTGAAGTCGGTATTTGACCTTTTAATCGATAATTGAAATCAATAAATTTAGGTGATTAATAGTCATTTGTTCATTAAATTATAAATATGATTTTATTTTGTTGAATTGAAATGGTTAGGTAGTAGAGATGATATTTATTTCTCAATCCAAATCAAAGCCATCATTATCATGACTGCTTGCTCGCACATGCCATCTGATATCATCATCGTCATCACTACCGTCATCAACATCTAAGTCATCATCAACATCATGACCATTATTAATTACTGGCTTGAATAGCTGGTGTCGTGATAACGTAAGCACAGAACTTCACTTCAGTGATATCGGTTTCCTGTTGTTGCCAGGGCAAACAGGATTGTCGCTAGGGCCATTGTTACCACGGCTGAAATGACATGATCATGTGAAGATGAATGTGACAGTTACGATGACGATGATTTTGTGACGGCGGTGATGACGATGATGATATCAGTGGCATGATGATGACGGTGAATTATTAATCATCTTATTATCAAGTCGATGGCGTTGTTGCTGATACTGATAATGATGTCACACAAAATTATTTCAAATATGAAAATCTACATAATAAATCTCATGCAATTAATAAATTGGTTACGATAAGGATGGATTGATCGAAAGTCGAATGGATGGATGAACGAACGAATATTTGGATGAGGGAAAGTAAACAGCGATTAAACAAAGAAACTCCTTCAAGCTCCTTTCACCGATGATCCTTCCATTCATCGAGTTGAGTTGTCCAATTGATTTTCAAACTCGTCCAATATTATTTCCAATAAATTTGTTAAATAATGATCATCTATAAAATAAATAACACGCATAAATAATATTACGTATTACAATAATATTCATTTAACCAATTATCAGTGATGTTTAAGAAGGTAAAAGATTTGTAAATTTATAATCTCCTACTCATAATGTTTATGGAAGTACATGGTTGAAATGTTTGCAATCAGCCACGTTTAATCATTGAGAAGGATTGCAATTTCCACATATGAATATTTATGATTTGGCCATCAATTCATTCTTATTTACTGAGCACATTTGTATTTCTAACAATTTTATCATTAATATTAATAAGGGTGTCACAATTTTAATAATTATTGTTATTATTAACTGTAGTAACTAATAATTATTAGGGTTATTAATTTAAATGCTAATTATTATTATAATTATTATCATCAATGGTATTAATGTAACATCACTAAAATAATAATTAATTAGATAATAATTAACATTATTATTCATTTATCATAACTATTAAAATTACTTTACTATTACATTAATATTAATAAAACATTAACATTAATATTAATATTACTTTATTATTACATTAATATTACTTCTACTTTAGTACTGTTTATAGACTAGGCTTTGTGGGAGATGTACTTCTAAGCAAACTGATTGTTCTTTCAAATGTTATTCAAGTAAACATCATCATCATCATCATCATCATCAATGAATAGAAAACATACTGTCCCTCCCACATTTAGACATCTGAAATCGGCTGTAAATTATTGACAGTAGACTGAAAGTAAACAAACTAAATGATCATCATCATCATCATCCTCACAATCGTTGAATGAATGGCATATTAAATTGCTGCAAATGTTTGAATTTCAAATTTCTCTCCAAACATTCCAAGCATGGTTTGTCTAGATTCATCATAGTCATCATCGTCATCATCATTATCATCACTATTACCACGTCATCTTGAATCACTTTGCCAGCGTAATGTCCACACATTGACAAAGAATTGCCCTATCAGAAGTCATCACCATCGACATCATCGTCATCACCATCATAACCAGTGTTAATTACTGTTAATTAATTGTATAACCAGTATTAATTACTGGCTGGAATAGCAAAGCGTCTTGTACTTATTATTATTGACTTCTCAGATCCTTAATTTATTTCGGTAATTCGTTTTAGTTGTTTTAGTATGAAAAGTTTTAAATACATTAACCGTGGCATTACATTTGTAACATTCATAAACACATCACATTTATAACATTTGAGAAAATTAAATTCCTAATTAAACGAGGATTTTCGAATTCAATTCCAATTCGATGTTTTTTTTATTTTAGAATTATTTCATTAAAACTGAAGGTTGAGAAAAGAAAAAAAATAATACAATAATAATTATTATTTTGTTGTATTTATAATACAATTTTTGGAGTTGTTATGTCCCACGAGGCAGCAGAAGTAAACAACAATTTTTAAAAGCAAAATGTGTCAAATTGATTCTTTATTATTGAATTTTTATTCGCAAAAGCTTTTCAACTTTTTGTGAGATGAATTATGTGGAAGAGTTATTATGAATTCCTTGATTAGTAAATAATTATTATTGACATTTTTCTACTCATCGAGCGCATCCATGACGGAATCAACAAATTCTTTCTTGCTGACGGTTCCGTCCTTGTTCTTGTCGAAATGTGCGATCACCTCCTGAAACAAATATTCATCAATGTTCATAATTTTGTCTCATTTTATTAGAATCAGTGCTTCGAATAAATTCAATTATTTATGCCCGGCATAAATTATGTTGATATTGAATTTGTTCTTTGTTGCTGTGCACACGACTCCACACCTGAATAAGCGAAACTCTAAACAAAAAACCCAGGTGTGTCTCCAACGAGACATTGATTTCAGAACATTTTTTGCATTGAATTATCATTAGTAGAAGTGCTTTTATACAATTTAGAATTGCATTAAATATAATAATAATACTTGTACGGTAATACACATCACCATGCCATACATTATCATATTCTGAGTCACATATAAATGCCCACTGAATTGGATAAATTCTCATTGTTGGTAATATAATTTTGAATTTACTAATTTGAATTAATACTATTTAATTATTAAATAAATATGTACATTTTAGTCATATAATGAATAAAAATTAAACTGTTACTTGAAAGATTAATTTATTTCATACTAGTAATAATACTAATAATGCGAAATACAACTTATCATTAGCATAGTTATTATAAAATAATTGCATATATTTATAAATAATTATAAAGTTATATAATGTGAATTTTTATTGCCTTGCACTGCTTGTCAATGTAAGCAGCATCCTTATTTATATTGTTTTCCTTGTAGAAGCGAGTGAGAACTGCTTTCAACTCCTTGCAGTCCAACTGACCACTTTTGTCGGTGTCGACGACGTCAAAGGTATTTTCCAGTGCCTCTCTGCATTTTTTTTTTTTCTCTGTATAAGACATGCTGTTGATGAGGATTATCAAATGGTTAATTACTAATATTCAACGATGATGATAACTTAGCAATAACTTAGCAATAGGCGCTTATTTATACTTATTATTTATTTATTAGGTAACATCTCTTATGAATGAATCTTTGAATTTATTTATTAATTAAATTGGCCATAAATTTGTTTCGAAATAATCACTTAGTCAGTGACTAACTTTGAAGACTTTCAAGGAAATGATGCGAGACCAACAACCAGAGCTTCAGCTTCAGAAGTCCTATTTATAGACTCCGAAAATAATGGATTGCTCAATATAACTAAGCAACATTCTCATGCTTTTAAAAGGCTACCACAAATGCACTGGGCTTGAAATGAAGAATTATTGAACCTACATTCACTCTCAAACTTCAACAAGAAATAGATTATTTAATGCTTTTTATTGAGTTCAATTTTTTGCTAGAAGGTGTCTTTAAATGAGCTCATAATTGCAATCACTATTTAATAATAATAGTAAATAATAATAATATATAATAATAATAATAATAATAATAATAATAATAATAATAATAATAATAATAATAATAATAATAATAATAATAATAATAATAATAACAATAGTAATAATAATAATAATATAATAATAATAATAATAATAATAATAATATAATAATAATAATAATATAATAATAATAATAATAATAATAATAATAATAATAATAATAATAATAATAATAATAATAATAATAAATAATAATAATAATATAATAATAATAATAATAATAATAATAATAATAATAATAATAATAATATAATAATAATAATAATAATAATAATTAATAATAATAATAATAATAATAATAGTAGTAGTAGTAGTTGTCACTTGAAATTAATAATACATCAGATACAGCTCAGTTAATAATGAATCCTGGTTGATTGTTGACATTTTCAGTTATAATCGAGGCCGGATTACGCCTTTCATGAGCCAAAGAGGCATTAAATATAATTAAATATGTAGGCCACAATCGAACAAGGAAATTTTTATGACGAAAAAAACAAAATAAATTTAAATTTTTATTTAAATTTTCGTTTTCCCCAAACACGTTAACAAGCATTGTTTTATTTATTTTAACGCCATATTTATTTTCCATTTTATAAACATTTTTAAATTGGGTTTAGTGGGTCGCAAGCGTTTCTCGAGGTGCTAATAATGGCCTGCAATTAGAATTAATTCGTAACAAAACAAATCTATTTTTTACTTGATATGTTCAAAAATGTACAATATTCAGAGACAAAAACTAATAATGCATTTAACGAACAGGGATAAATTAATTAGATTAAAAACAAATATATTTTTTCACATTTATTATGCCATTGTTAGTCATTGTTCTTATTATTTTGAATATTATTATTATTCCAGTTTTTATCGTTGAAAACTTGCATCGTTTTTAATACAGGCCAATTGGATTGTACCTTTTATTAATTATTATTATAATATTTAACTAAACAATTTAATTTTAACTAACTGACTTAATATAATTATTGCAATAATAATAAATATTTTCGTTAACTATTGTTATTCATACTAACTTTTGTTGACGCTACTTTTTATTATTATTGTTGTTATCACTATTACTGTTATTAGTATTACTTATTGTTATTATTATTATCAGTAGTAGCATTACTATTACTATTATATTATTATTATTATTTATTTATCTTAAGGCTAAAAGTGTCACTAATATCCCATTTTGAAGACAAGAAAACAAGACGTCAGAATAGAGGTGGGTTTGAAGAATTCGTTTTATTCAGTCATGAATTTTATTTATAAGTTATTTATAAAATCACTAAATTATTAAATTTGGCCTAAATTTAATACATCTAGCAACTGAACAACAACAACAACACAGATGTCAGTATTTTAGCCTTATTACGAATTCTTCACACGACTCTCATCCCGAAGTGTCCAGCTGATTTCTCTTTATTTTCAATGTATTCATTAGGTGCTTAAATGATCATCAAATGGCTTATTTATCGCTATACTGAGTGTCACAAGTATCTTGACAATATCAGTAATTCCTACGGGAATCCTTGTTTGATCTATTTTTCTGTCTGCATCATCATAAGTTACATTCAGGTCTACGACATCAATTTATACACCTGCTGAGAACTTGACACTAGAGCTTATTTTCGAGGGAAAAACGGTATTTTGTAGCAGAGGCGTAATTCATGCTTGAAGCGTTGATAATCAACCATAACCATGACTAACCAGTTTGTAATTCAGAATAAAACATTGAGACTATTAAGTTTATTTAAAGCACGTAAAAGTTCAAACATTCAATCTAAACCTCATCTAACTCTTTGATGTTTTTCTTTTCTAACCAATAAAAATCATTGTCGTATGAAATGGTTGGCATGAAATCACGTGTCAAAGCATTTCATTGGCAGGTTCAAAACTTCACTCGTACATCTTGACGAAGAAGTCCACGAATTCTGATTTGCTGACCTTGTTGTCAGCGTTTTGGTCCAGCACTTGGATGAACTCCTGCCAATACGTGATTAATTTAATTGCACAAAATTATTAATTCCTAGTAATATTTTAAATGTTTTACATAACAATAAATAACAGTTTTGAAAACAATATCATTATTTAGATGATGAATAATATCATCATCGTTATTATTTTTATTATTACAAATTACAAATTGTAACTGATAGCCACAGTATAATCACCTTGACACTTTCCTTGATCTCCGCCTCCGACATTTTCTTGTGGCAGTGATCGCTGTGATTGAACTCAGACAGGACACTGTGGAGTTCTTTGGCGTCCAAATGTCCACTTCTGTCTGTGTCGATGACATCGAAACATTCGCACAGATCTTTCTTTGTCTCTTCTGAACTCATTTTTCTGGAGGAACAAAAATAATCACAAATGATAAATATTCTTATAAATCCTATTTTGCATGATATCTTTATTATCAAATATTTATTTCACCTGCTCTGGAAATTACAAAAAATAATTCAATTTAATTATTCCGCAAAATAAATGTAAATAAGATACAGGTAAGCATTTGTATCTTAATTATTCTGGAAAATTCCGACATTAATTTTAGTAGGAGATTCCAGCATCTTGGAATGAGAACATGGGAAGGAAGGAGAGGTTGTGGATGATATTTAATTTTTATTATTTAATATATTTTATTTTATTTTGTTTGCTATTATCGCCTTAAAATCTACCTCATTTTATATTATTATCAACTTAATTATAATTTATTCATTTCTTGAGTTTTTATTTGTTGATTTTGAAACATGTTTACGCTTATACACATTCATTCAGAATTAATTATTATGATTATACTTTTTTCGACCGCACATTTAATTAAGAGACTGATCATCATCATCATCATCTCTTGATGCAGCTAACGGAAAACCCATAGTTTCAGCTATCAGCCCATGATTGGCTGAACAACATCTGCAAGCATTTATGGAGGAAAATATGGATAAGTCATCACGGTGATCATCATCTTCGCCATCATCATCACCACCGTCATCATCGACATCATCATTCACATTAGGATTTAACCCACATTGATGCGTAATATCATAATTATGCTGACTTTCAAAACCTGACAATATGCGATTAGTATTAAAATATGTTATAGAAGGATACGTTTAGTTGTTGGAATTAAAAGAAAATACTTAATACCATTGCAGCACAACCATTAAAACATTTAAAACCATTTTTAAACATTTAAAGTTTATCTTTAACACTCTACCAATATCATTGCATTGATCAAAACAAAATTATCATCATCATCATCATCTGTAATCAAACATTATTCACCCGAATTCGTGTTTCGCTATTTTTTCACAAATCATTATCTCATTTTATCGTCAGTTTTAATTTATGTATTATCAAATAATATAACCTTCGTTAGCTCATGCTTAATAAATAATTAATTATATGTTTAAAACCAAACCGAGTTCAAAATGACTCACATCAACTCAAGAGCAGATTTCCGAGCAGCAGCAGAATCCGCTCCCACGAACCTCATTTATAAGCTTTCAGTCCCTTTCCTCCTCCTTCTCCTCCTCCTCATCATCATCATCATCATCATCACCGTCATCATCATCATCTTCCTCGATATCGTCATTATCAACATAGCATTCACCAGCATCCTCATAGAATCGTCATCATGCCGCTCCAGTACGTCTTGCTGTCTGCATTCAATTGTCGATGGTGGACTTTGTTCTGTCGGAGTGGAAGAATTTCATTTGTTTGTTGGAATAACAAGAATTTAATAAAGTAATGCCTGTAATTATAATTTATTTATAATGTAATACATATTTATAATTTATAGTGTAAATGTGTAGTCTACGTTATTTACGTTGGTTGTAATTATATAATTAAGTATTTTGTATCACCCATGCGTACCCAATTTATCAAGATTTTATCAGCTCTTGAAAGGAGAGTACCAAAGTTCTGAAAGTGATTCAATAGTTTGCCACATTGTTTTGTCTATAAATAATTTATTATCATTATTCCAAGAGGACTTGAGTCCACTTTTACTTAATTGGTAAATTAAATAAATTAGTAATTATAACTAATTATTGATCATAAAATAATAAGTTTATAAAGCGCAATATTTCTTGAAATTGCGACTAGAGCATTGCCAGCTAGATATAATTAATGTTTCAAATACAATTCATTTAACAATTGAACGCTTGTTGATGACTTATAAATTAAATTAATTTTTATAAAGTGCTATTACAAGTACTTATCTAATTCTAATATAAGTATTTCAGATTTTACTGGGAAAAATGTTTTGGAAAGCTGTAACAGTGCACATTTGCAAGTCATGAATGATGTTCATTTCAAATCAGCAGACATCAATTGGATCGAATAATGACTTGCAACTTGCACTCGCAACATGAAAGCATGCGAAGAAATTCAACTCGCCATTCATTATGTTTCAACTGCAAATTATCATTCAATAGTTATTTCAAACAGTTACTTAAAATTCATGGACCGTTTAATGATAAATAAAAATTTATTAATAAACTTTGATTTTTTTTAGAATAATAACCAAAAAGAACCTTGCAGAATATCATGTAAAGAATATTATGCAGCTTCAATAGTTTATTTTTCTTCAATATTAATTGTATGACTAACCAATTAATTAGAGTTTTACACGTTTATATTAAATAATATTTACAATAATAAATAAGGTTGAAATTTAATATTTGCATTTATAATATTTTAGAAATGATTAGATTCAAAAGCTTAATTTGACAACAAGTAAAGGTTGGTGTTGTATTTTGGAAATTTGGTTTGATGTTGCTTTAAAACCTTTCCACAGCAAAAGATAGCCATAATTAATAACTACATCATTATTTAAATTCGTTCATTACAAAGATACCTTTTCACACATCATAATTTCATCATATTCCGAGTCATTTTTGACGATTTATTGATCTTGTCTCCATTAGGGATTATGGTGCTTACCAATAAGTAGGTCATTAGGAAGGAAATTGTCATTCGTGTGAATTGCAAGAATGCACGTGAATTAAGCGAATTCGTATGAAGGATAAGAATGAATTACATGTATTCGCGTCAATTCTTAGCAGTTCACACCAGCGGCATCACCGACCCTTGTATGGGATGTCACCAAAGTGTTAATCTTTATATTTCACGATGTATGACCTTTTTTGTGATTTCTTTAGGCCATAACCAACAAACTTATGGTTTATGGTGAACTGATGGTATTACGACCTTGAGTTTCAAGCACCGGGTGACAACCAACCCTAGTGACGTCGTTGATTCACTCCTCTCCATGGTAATGATTGTTTATCCTGGTGACCGAAGGATCAAGCATTCCTTTATTTTCTCATTTATTGTCAAATTAATTTAAAGTTATTTATCAATTCTAAACAGTTTGTAAACGTAGTTTCATAATGTGTCATGTAATGAGTAAATTGCGATCTTCTTCATGATTGCTGGGAATGTTGTTGTTTGGAAGTTCATGAAATATCACGCGACAAAATCAATGTTGCTTGTGCTCAGGTACAATTTGTTCTCAGCCAGGTAAGCTCAGTGAGTTGGTGTTATAATTGTTGCTGTTGTTGGCGTAAATATGCAACATCTTTTCCAATCACTTGCAGAAATTCAGTCATTCCAAATGTCAATGCCTTTATTTCATCTGAAACATTACCACTTTTTGGGTTGATGCTGGTAATTTTGTTGTTAATGTTGCAAATATGTTTATTGTTATGATTGCTAAACCTTGGGAATGACGAACGATGTAATTTGTAGCGTGTTTCAAACATAAATAACATAAAATCGTTTGTGATTGTGCAGGAATGTTGACAGGCTGTGAGCAGCTAAAAATAACTCATCATTCAAGCTTCGAACTTGAACTTACAGATAAAGAAGGCGGAGAACATGCTATTCATATAATTCAAAATTATTACCATCAATGCTGTTTTATTACTGTTGTTATTATTATTGGCAGTAACACTGTTAATGGTTAACGATGTTGTTGAGTAATAAAATATTTTATTATTAGCATAATATTTACTTGAATGAATGAATTATTTATTGACGTCCGTTGTATAACTTCACGATTAGGGCAGTGCCCCCGCAATTGGATTCTAATCTGGGCTGCCACGACATTTAATAATAAAATAAAATTACATCATTAAATTATTTTATTAATAATTAATTTATTTATTTATTACAAGTGTTTTGTTTAAAGTAATTTTTCTTGTCATTTCGAGAGGCCGATGAATGATTCGGATTTCGTTTGTCGATGAACACGTGAACCTTTTCCCGAAGCCATTAATTAGAAACCTTAAACTCTGCGCGAATGTTTTTAAACCAACCACAAAAATGAATTTTTTTACTGTACAAATATTGAGGTCATTCGATAAGAAATCCATGACCCTATTTCGTTCGTTGCCCCCGCATCCATATCGATCTTTTTCTATAAAAAAATAAGGAGAGGAAGGTTTCGATGGCTTGCAACACAGGAACAGCACATTCAGGCCAGCGATGTTGCAGACAGGCGCCAACGCAAAACGCGTCCTCGATTAAGATCGTCTGCTTCTTAATCATCAAAACAACCGAACAACTCTCATGTACTTTTCGGCTGACATTCTATTTGCGTTCTATGTACAGGTGCTATGTACTGCATTTAACCTGTTATTAAAGATTCTCAAACGTTTTTAAATGCAATGAAAATGTAGTAACATACTGTAGCACTTTTAACAAGCTGTGACATGTCTTAACGTTGAATGAGCTAATGGAGAGATTGAGGAAAGAGAGCTTCGGAGAAAAACATTGTTTTTTTTTTTTATTTATTCACTTTTCAGCTACTTGGATGAATCGTTGAAATCTTGGTACGCTCTTAATTTATCAAATACCGGATGAGGGAAGTTCAAAGTGGTAGTAATAAAATAATAACAGATAAGTTTGTTTTTTAGCTTATTATACTCCAACTACGATCATGGTACTGTGAAGTAACAATAAATATCTCATTTGTCTGCGCCACCCTTCACACCCTCAGAGCTGAAGTCACCAAACCCCCTTATTCCAGCCAGTAAAAGATGTATCTAAGTCCTTGTCTATACTTATTTCCAACAACATTATCGATGACCAACAACTCAGAGATTGTCATTTTAACAAGAAATATCAAGAAATTAAAGCTTAAATAAATCTATTTCGATCCAGGCTTCTAACGGCCTGCTTGCGTCGAATTCGACTTTTGTTTTGCATCGACCACTAACTTGACAATAATGATTGTATTAATATTAATATTAACTATTTCGTTTCATACATTCTAATATTTCGCTTGACGGCCATTTTCATAAAACACCAAATTTCAGACCGTCATTTACTTTGACTAGAAAAAAAAACACATACGAATGTGATTACGAAAGAAACAATGTGACGAAGGACCAGAAACGACAAATCCTTGAGAGGTTGCACCAGGAATGTATGCAAAACAAACATCACCTAAGCTGGAAAAAGTCTTCCGACGGTTGACACATCATCAAGGTCATCAAGGTCATCATCGGAGATTCTACTTCTACGACTTGAAAAGAAAGACAGCAACAACAACATCGACTGATGCTCGCAACAACACGACAACACAACGCAATGTGAAACCATAACGACATGTACAAACACATCTTAGAAATAAAAAATTAGGAAATGGAAGTTATTTGCAGCTTTCCCAAGCCAGGACTTGAACTTCTGCAGACTCTGAATGGGAATGATAACAAGTAAATGTAATACTAGGGGACAAATATTAGCAGCTCTAACGTGACTACTGGTCTAGCCTCAGGATTGACAATGAAATTGCATACAGCTGGTAGTTCAAACTTCGCCTAAACGTGTTGCATTAAAATGTAGAGAAAAATTTAAGACCAAAATGTAGAAAAAAAACTTTCGTTTAGAAATTGAGAAAGGTAAAACAAGAAATGCCAAGGTGGTTGAGAGCAATCACTCCTTTCAGTTGGAATCCATGGAATCGTAGAAGAGATCTCCGATGTCGAGAATACCAGTCAGGTCGAGAACATCTTTCACCAGCTGCGGGTTCTCCAAAACGTCTTCCCTGGGCATCATGGGGAAGGACATGGGCTGGTACTTTGCACCCTTTCAACGAACGAGAAAGAAATGCAAAGCAGAAACTATCGCGATCGGCCTAATAAGAAGATTCGCTTCTTCGCAAAGAATCGAAGTTAAATAAAATAACAAAAAACACAAGCGAAATAATAGACAAAATAAATATTTTTAATCATATTCTCAAATATGATATAAATTTTTTTTGACTTAGTAAAAATGTGAATATCTTGCTTATGATATAATGATAACTAAATAATTACGTAATAGGAACAACAACAAGTATAAGATATAAAACATTAAAATACCCTGAATCTCTTGTGGAGACCGAGGACAGCATTGCAGAAAATAAATCGCAGGAGGAGTGTTCGAAGGAAGTCATCGCCAAACAACTGGATGAACGACATGTCTGCGACCAATAATTAAATATTAAATGAGTAGTTAATAATAATAATAATAATAATAATAATAATAATAATAATAATAATAATAATTGATGATGAAATGTAATTAAGTAAATAATTAACAATCAAATAATGATTAATAGGATTTATAATTGACTTCAAACATGTTAATCTGAGATAGGCAGCACCTCCACAATTAAAATATAATTTTAAAAGAACCGATATATTACAAATAACAATATTTATGACACGTTACTGCAATTAACTGTTTAAATCAATTTAATATTAATTACTTATGTAAATTTAAACCGATGATATAAATCATCATAACTTATCATCTCAACCCAATAATCCACGACAAAACATATCACAGCTGCAATGTTTCCATTAAAAACTTGTGCATTGAAACAGATGCAGAGGTATCTCGATCTGCACAATGAAATGAATATCTGACCGAGGTATCTCGATCTGTTGAGACACTTGGTGGCATCAATGATGAACCTGTCGACCTGCGCCTGACAAGCATCCCAGAGATGCACGGGGATGTCGACCAGGTTGCAGATGTAGCAGAATGCTGTTAACGGACTGTGCAGGAACAAAGTGAATATGTTTCCCTTCTGATGCTGGTCTGCGAAAATAATGTAAGGTAATTATTGCATAACAAATCAAAAGTATTAATCATAATCAGTTGTTTATTAATACAGTCATTAACTTAATAAAAATACAAATATTGACCAACATTTGAACAAAAGTTGCAATTGAATCTGGGCAAATTCAATAGGATAGAAAATTTTGTTCCCTTATTTGGCATTAGTATTACTAGAAACAGTCACAATGTCTTGTGCTTGCCAAAACAATCTAATAGAGGCACAGATGGTGAGAAGCATGAAATGGCTAAGAAAAAGTGTTTCTGCTACATTCACAAAAAACAACAAATAGTTTTTATTTTAGAGATTATTTAATTTGCAAGTAATTGATTATGATTATTATGATGATGATGATGATGATGATGATGATGAAGATGAAGATGATGATGGTGATGATGATGATGATGATGGCGGCGACGACGACGACGACGATGGTGATAATAACGATTGTACCTTCAAAGCTTGGCGGAATTTCCTCAGGGGAAAGGAGGCAGATTAGTGGTTGACCAAATAAGTTCGGCCAATTCTGACATTTGGCAGGGCAATGGAATAATATTATTAATCAATTAAATTAAGCAGATAATAAATATTATTAATCAAGGAAATTAAGCAGATAATAAATATTATTAATCAAGGAAATTAAGCAGATAATAAATATTATTAATCATGGAAATTAAGCAGATAATAAATAGATTTTAATTAAACAGTTATTTATTTAAAATGAATGAATTTCAGTCATGGCAAACCTTGAAAGCTGAACTGTTGTTGCTATCGACGACGAGGAAGAGAGGCTTCCGAGTGAACATGTACAGATCTCCGGGGTGAAGGCTTTATAGTTTAATTAATTAGTTGAAACAATAAACATATGCATAATTAATTGTCTGATTGGTTAACTAAATGCTTGGTTATCTGAATTACAAATTTTAATTAGATATTTGTTTACTTGAATAATTGATTTACTACATGGCTTTAATTAAGTATTACAAACGTTAACAACCAAATGTTTAAAAAAATAAGAAACCATAATGTAAATAAGATGTGTTGATTGATGAAACAAACAGTGAATAATATTTAGGACTGTGTTAGGACTTACTAAATGTCATCAATCCTGAGTTAATCTAATTGTTTGCTTATTTAAATAATTAGCTTAATTAATTAAGTTTAATTATTACAACTAAGTAATTAATTAAAGTTTAATAATTAGTTAAGTAATTAATTAAATAAAGTTTAATAATTACAACTAGGTAATTAATTAAATAAAGTATAATAATTACAACTAAGTAATTAATTAAATAAAGTTTAATAATTACAACTAAATAATTAATTGATTGATGAGTCACCAGTGAGTCTCCTTGAGATTTCCTGTTCTCTTGTTTTTGTTTGGATGCTCGGGTTCTCTCCTGCTATTGGTCACAACTCCTCCCACATCGTAAGCCACTGTTGGCAATTAATTATTTTAATTAATTAATTATTTTAAATTATTAATTAATAAATAATTATTTTAATTAATTACACAGCAGAAATGTCAATGAAGAAAATAAAATAAAATAAAATACATGAATGATTATGAACTCTAAATAAAATCCTAATTATCAAAAGATTAATGTAATGAAACATTTAATTTTAATTTAATGACAACATAGTCAATCACAACTAAATTAATTAATCTCCAATACCCAGTATTAACTAACTACAATTAAAATACCAAAAAGATGAGTACCAAAGCAGACGGTGATTGTGCATTGTACGAGTGCTTAGTAATATCTAAAGTGCATTCATCGATGCTTATAATTTTCAACAACATTTGCACCAGTTCCTGAGAAATCAATTCTAAGGAGATCACTATCAACAACCAACTTTCACCACTCACCGTCCGACCCCCTCTTGTTTGAACTGAAACACCCATCAGCAGAAAGGTAGACCAGCATGACTCCATTGGCAGGGAGTTCTTTAAAGCCCGAGGCGAGGAACGTGAGTAACTGACTGATTGTTGGCTTGTACAACAGGTACTTGTGTGGGTTCTCTCTCTTTGTTATTCCAGAAGCATCCTTGGATTAATTGATTGATAATAAGTAAATTAACCACTAGCTTAACAATAACGTAATAACAACTTAACAAAATTCTAAAATATGAATATTTAACACTCATTCACTTATCAAAGAACATCATTATCTGTTTCAACATGTACCAATCAAAACCGATCATCAACAGAATGACATCAGTTTACAATAATCTGAAAATGGCAGTGATAATGCCGAATGTAACTCACAAATGATGATGGTGATAATGATGATTGCAACTCACAAATGGAGTCTTTCCAGGAGCAGGTGAAGTGTCAAAAAGCTGGTTGTTTGTTTCTTCTTGAGGCTCCCTTTCCAATGTTTGAAGGATCCTGAACATGTCCAGTGTCAGCTCACTAAACTTTACCTTAAAGTTTTAAATTGTTTATAAAATTATAACAACTATTGCAGGATAACACGGAAATAAAATAACAAAATATAGGATTACAGGTTAACTCGGGTGCCTGCATTCCTTTTACGTGCATGAAAACAACGGTCACAACATGCAAATGGTCATGGAATTCATTCTGCAATTCATCCTGCATTCCCAGATGAATCCTTGGAGCTCCACTTCAATAAATTGACGCACCAAAACTGACACGAATGCAGGAGGCAATCGAGTGATCAGCAAAATGCATAGAGAATTAAGGTAACATTAGGATCAGCAACGAAAGGAATAACTGCTAAAATATCGTAAATTAAAAACTAAGATAAAGTAAAATAAATGATTATATTTGAGAACTTTTAAAGTGATGTTGTACCTGTTCGTGGCAGTTACCAACGATGAGTATCTCCTGGAGAGTGAGGTAAGGTGGTGTTGATGATGATCTTTCAAATGGTGGAATGTTGTGAGGAGTCAGACGGTGAGACAACACCAAGGATGATGAATCATCATCGAGGACGTTAACAATCTTGTCCGCCTTTCAAGCGACAATGACAATGATGATGACGCGGAAGAGGACAAAAATAATTTGAAAACGAATGGCACAACGTGATCATGAGAACAATATTACGATTAATAAACACACATATCATGTTCATTGTAATCATAATGATATTTAACTTCAAAGTAAAAAATAATAAATCTGAACACAATTAACGAGCAGTTATCAGATAACAGAGATTACCTCCACAAATGCTCTGATTTCTCCGAGAACTAGCGACCACTCGAGCTGATCGTCGGGTCCATAGGTGGCAGTGTAGTCATCAATTTGTTTTGCCAATTCCTGTTTCAATCATTTAACTTTACAAATCTTTTCAGATGATAAGTTGAAAAAACATCATGCTCAGCAATTATTTGGATTCAATCAATCAATTTACATCATTTCATTACTTAGAGGTATGCTTTGCCTTGGTTTTTCAACAAAAAAAAATGTTAAAATAACATGTCCACTGATGTGGATACAAAACTGACCCTAACAAGATCCCTCACTAGTGCCATTTTCTTGAGCAGGAGACAAACCACAATGAATCTCGCATAATATCTCAACTTCTTCACTGTTAAATCTGGCCTGATTTTTAAGAATTTTGAAAAATAATTGAATTTATTTACTTAACAAAACAAAGTAACACAAAATCAATTTGTTCAATACAATGATTTGGCAGCTGCATGATAAAATGTATAAATAATTAGTTGTAAGTAAGTGCCGAATAAAATAACATTAAAAAAATAATAATAATAACAACAACAACAACAATAGTAATATGGTTGACCTCTCCTCCTTGTTGGCTTTTGAGTAATAACCCCTCATTCGGATTGCAGAGTAAAAGGCAAAAGATTCATTCAAATAATTTGTCTCACTGGTTCTTAAACTTGAAAAATGATTAATAAATAAATTAATAAGTCAAGTTTATAAATTATTATTTAATAATATCTTATATTCCAAAACAATAACTGTTATTATAAAAGTAAGATTTAAAATATCTTTTAAACTATGATTGGTATTTTAACTTTTTATTCAAGTGATAAAATAAATAAATAAAACATTTGCTAATATTAATAAAATAATATATATATGTTGCAACTCAGTGATCATCATCCCAACATTCACTGCAATACCGTATGGATAAGCAACAAATACCCACTAGTAGTGGTAATACAACTGGCCAATCTTAGATGCGACTTCTCCAATTTGACATCTTTTCAGTCCGTACTTGGTGTCAAGCACTTGTCTAAGCGAAGTTTTCAAAGATATCAGTCTTAATATCTGATATATCGGGATTAATCTACGATTCTGATAGAAAAGCAATAACTGCCCAATAGTTGAGCATGCTGTCGATCCATTAATAATTAAATCTTATAATTAGTATAACCTGTTTTGCTGCTGAAACTTCCAAAGTTTAGTGTAAACATCAAATGTCCTCCCAAAATAAGACTGCCATTGCTTGTGTCCATATTGAGGAAGATCCCTTCGAACGAGTTAAAAGTTACTTCTGGAAATACCGAACCACAAAAATTAACATAAACTTCTTCAGGCATGGATATAAAATAACTAAATTATTTGTTGATCCTATTTACAACATTCACGGCAGAGTAGTAACTGCCATTATTTGATGGTTGGAAACATGTTAAAGCATGCCGTTTTAAACCATCAAGCATGGAATGCAGTAAGTTGGCAACTTCTCCATGTACAATTTCCCATTAATTTTATGTCAGTTTATAAAAAATTACAAAAGTTTTTTATTTGAGCCTATCAAGTAAAAATGAAGCCTGTTATTGAAACGCAAATAGAAAAAACACAAATAAAATTATAATTCCATAACAGTGCCTTAAAAATTTTTGCAAATGAGATTTAACACACTGAATTGAAATGTTTACATTGGTTTGCACATAATCTATCCATGTTTGTTACCCTTCAGGCATACCAACTAAATTAAAAATTGAATTTGAGAAAATGTAATCGTTTTAGATAATTCAAGTAACTATTTCAGTAACTAAATATGGTTTGACGGCAATAAAAGAAAATTATATTTCGCAAATCGTCCTTCCCTACCTTAGCCCATTAAAAAGTTGCTTTGACTTTTCAAGGTAGTGGCAGAATTCGTTAACAATTTTTTTCTCTGCGTCATCCATATCTATCCCCGTAGCATTGGAAAGACAGATGGATTGTTGCTGGGAAAGCTGACCTGCTCTGAATTCATTTCGCCTCTGTTTGGCCCATGTTGTGGGGGAATACATGTTTGGATGAAAGGCATGCAAGCTAACACCGGCTCAGAAAAAGCGTTCTTAGTATGCGATATTTTTTATCCTGCAATCTCCTCGTGAGTCAAAAATTGCACGTCTTTATAAAATTATCCAACCTCAACAACAAAAGCCGCAAAAAGCCCACAAATAATCAGAAAAGTGAATCGTGATATAATTATGGAAACAGGACGTGACGCAGTTGCAAGGTGGCTATTATTTTGATACATAAATAATATTATTTTATAGTTGAAGTTCTATTAAAGCAAGATAATTCATAAAACCGAAGTGACTCAATTCTAACTTTATAGAGCCATCGTTATTAATCATCTGAGATCAATCAAGCAGTTGTATATCGTGCATTAACATCTTAAAATTGATTATGTTTTTTAGCATTTCAAACATTTTTACGAAAATGACTTCAAAAAACAGTGAAGGGCATTTATTGGTCTTGTTCCCAATTGGCTTACCATTATTTTAATATGGGTCGAAGTGGAAAATTTACCAAAGTAATTAACTTGGCATACGTTCGGCAATCGCAGCAGAGCATTAGCAGTCAAGCACAAGGGGTCTGCTTTCTTATAATTAAAGTCATGAGCCAATTATAAACTATAGTGTCCAGCTTACCTTCACGAATTAATAACTTCCCCTAACAGCAACGTTTAGGTTAAGTTACATTTTTAAGCATAATCGACATTATCTTTATTTTTCTTGTTAGGTAGACTTACAGAGCTAGAAAAAATGTTGAGACAGTTCCCATTTTTCCCAATAACTTAAGTCTAAAATATCGTAAAAGGCTCAAATTTGGAGTAGTTGCATAATATCCTTAAAGAATATAACTTGTATATTCTGTTTCACTTTGATCAAGGATTAAGCTCAAATTCCACAAAGAAACATTTTTTGTATAGAAAGGCCACAAATAAACTCATGAATTTCAGCATTTTGTCAAAATTTGTGTGTGAAATCAAATGGAATAATGTTTTAATAACATGTTATTCCTTTTTAGAAATAACATCTATGCACCTATTTTCATTGAGAAAATCAGTGTTTTTATGACATTTTCATCCAGATTTCTCCACGCATTCAAAATCGCTTCCTTTAAATCATTTTCTGTGTCATATTGTTGTCCTTTGCCGTAAATGATCTTGAAAGAAGGCCCCAGACATTTCCAATCGGATTCAAATCGAAGGAACATGCATGCCAGCCCATTGCTTGCATGTTGGACCCCTGGTTGCCTTGGAAACATGAATGGTGTTTTGTTTAATTGCTGAAAATTTCAGCCAGAAAATGGTAATTTGTAAGGAAATTATCCATAAAAAGTGGATGTATACATATACACAAGTCTTTATTTTTATATTTCTATCACTGCAGCTTTAACTTAGATCAAGATAAACGTGTTTATTTCAATGAGTTAAAAAAATTTCAGTAGCTGAGTCTCCCTCCCCTAAATCCACTCACTGGTCTAGTGTGCCCTTTCTCACCAAAGTTTTCTGGATGCGCCACTATGTAGACCTATTACTAAAATGGCTTTTTCATATTAAAGGTAAATAATAAGAAAAGTACAACATTTATTTATTTATTGGAATTTTTAAGTTCATTCTAAATTGTCATTGGGTGGCGGCAGAAGATTAGAATCATTAATTCTCAGAATTGGGAAATGAATCCTATTTTCAGTGTTGACCAGAGGTGAGCACAAAGCAATGTTTTCAGCCAAAAGTTTTGGATCGGATGCATGTTTCAGAAGCATAGCGCTTTGCAGATCAAAGCGGCCGACCCTGATCCTCCTGATCTTCGTGCAGAAGGCACTCGAGCGAGCTTCAAGACCGATGTTATGGATCAACTTTGCAAAATAACTGCAAGTCTCATTGATCGAATGAATTTCTGAAAAGCAATGTAGTTTTTAAGTTACTTGCTCAATAGAAATGGCAGCCATTATACAATTATTTAAGATATAACAAATCGTGCCGCAAATATAAACTTTGTTCTATTTTAAGACCAAATAAACATTGTGATTAAATATTACTGACATAACATAATTTTTCAGAACATTGATCAAAGCATAATACGAAACCGATGGTGAAATGGGGAGGCTTGAAGTAAATCAACTTGATTCCGTAGATGACTAATTCGTTGTTCTCGCAATCAGGCCTCATTGGACCTGCACAGGCCATTTCATAAGCCTCATTACTTTGAAGGTCTATACCAGAAGCTCTGCATGTTTTAAAAAATATAATTGAGTAATAATGTTAATAGACTTGAATCAAATAAATAATATTTTGTAACTAAGAACATAATCTATCTTGAAATTGACAAATAGTAAATTTGTTGCATGAAGTTATATTTGCATTTTTATGATGCTATACTAATTTTGTTATAGATTTTACATATATATTATGTATGTAAATTGTTTCAAACACATTGTCCAACACATCAATTGAATTGTTACGTTCCCAACTTGAATTACTTGTAAATTATAATTTCAGCTGTTGAAAATTCCTCATAATTTGTATTGGTTTTTGGTAATGCAAATTCCTCTGGTATATTTGAAACTAAATTGAAAAATAACTGATTTCAGATTTTTAAATCTCACAAGAACATATTTCTTTGATGATTAGCCTGCATGGCCGAGATAATTCTGTCAATTGTGCTAGCTTTTACGTTATCTGGTAAATATAAAATCAATTGTAAATTAATACATTCAAGTCAATGAAGTCCATCATTAGCTGAAAAATATCACTATTTAAAATAATTACATCTAAGTTCAAAGCATTAAGAAGACAAATTGGATGGAATGGCCAAGAATGGTAAAAATAGTTAATAAATAATGATCCAATAGAAGCTCACGATATGTCGTCTGCTCAGCTATTCTTCCAGTTGCTTTGTGATCCCAGCTCACCCTGCCAAGTTCACCATCAACATGATAAACCTGAATGATAATTAATATTAGAGTATCAGGTAAGAATTCAGTCTAAAATATTACAAGCATTAAAATAACTTCAATTAAGCAGTTAAATTAACAGCTTCCTAACATCTCAATGCCTTCTGCTTTGTTATTTGTTGTGTACAATTATTTACTTAAGGTTTTCTGAACTTAGAAATGAATAAAATGCAATTTCAAAACAAAATATTATTAAATGTGTTATTAAATGTTGCCTTACTAAATATTTATTTCTAAAATAGTTGTAATATCAAATCATTATCTGGAAGGGTAGAGCTTAAAATTACAGTAAAACCTCTTTATAAACAAAATCTCTATAGAAAAATATTCAAAACTACTTTAAGGTCCCACCAAATCCTAAGACTGACTGCTTTATTAACATCCATTGCTTAGCCAGACATATAGGACGAATTTCCCGCAATGGGGTTCAAATAACTGCTGCCATCATG
Source organism: Whitmania pigra (assembly GCA_021613335.1). Lineage (NCBI taxonomy): Eukaryota > Metazoa > Annelida > Clitellata > Hirudinida > Haemopidae > Whitmania > Whitmania pigra. Next base: position 1,699,438 of record JAJTWR010000113.1, read on the forward strand.
AGGAGTACACCCTTAACCATTAAGCCATCCTTACATTTTCTAAGTTTAGTTTGGTTTTCAAAAATAAATATACATTGACTAAAACGCTATATAAACACATGACTGCATAAAAAAACATAACATGTTTCGCTTTAACCCAAGCAACCCAGGACATCTAATAAGTATAGGGTGATCAGAAAGCAACTACTATTTTCTAATGATTGTAATTCATTTATGAATTATAATTCTTACAAAAAATAAATAGGATATGGAAGTATATAGCATGGAGTTTTACTTAAATTGAATAATTATTGTATTAGTAATGATGACACCTTCATTAATCATGATCATCATTAACAACCTATAACTCAACAATGACTCAGAACATTTCAACATTCAAACAAATTTCAACAAAATAAATGATCTGAAAAAATAAGAACATTACATTTGAAACAAATGTCAACAACATAATCAATCTAAAAAAAAAAGAAAGAATATAGAATTTAATAACATACAGCATGGAATACATGCAATAAAATTAATACAACATAACAATGTATGAACAAAATTATAAATGTTATAAAATAGGGAGTCACTTTCCAATCACCCTAGATGTAACAAAAAGGACCTTATAACGAATTATGATTTTGTTATAGAAAAGTTTTGCTGTATAAATGTTAAAATATATATATATTTGCTGTCAAAATATATATATAATAATTATAATTATTGAAATAAGAAAAGTCTTACTAAAAAATTATTCTGCTGTTAGAACTATGCTTTGTTTTTATTCAATAATATAAGGGCTTTTAAAACTATTTTAAATAATAAGTCACATCATTTTAAATGTTATTTGTTCTCTGCAGAAAACCACCAGACACTATCCCTTACATTTGCTACTCACTTTTAGAAGTTTTGCTGATTGAAGGGGCCGTATGAGCTTTACTCCATTTCCAATCCCAAAAACTGAAATAAATCTTCTCATTTAAGTGCAATAATCATATTAAATAACATTATTTAAAATGCTAGAAGCTTTTGTGCACAAGTGACTTAAATTTATGATAATGTAATGAAGCATTGCAATGGTAACAAGATATGATCTCACCTGAGACACCAGATGAAAAAGTATCGAGAGCATCAAACGATGAAATTTTGAAATCATCCTGTGTGTAGCGCAGCCCAACAACTATAAAATAATTGCATGGAAATGCGATGTAATTAACTGCTAATATAGAATAATAAACGTCAAATCATGAAAATAAATAATATAAGAATGTTACAAAACAAGGATTCCACTTCATAAATAATGCCTTTCAAGTTAAAAACATTAAGCATTGCATGTTATAGTTCAAGCATACCTAAAGGATGGTCAGCAAGGTCTGGAACTGTAGACACAGTCGGTATGAGACCCTCTTGAACTTCAAGCTTGGTTCTCATAGGACGACACGGGAGCTTGTTCAATTCTTTAAAATGACATAAGTAATGAAGGCAATTTAGGAATTAATAAATAACTGTTATGGTAACAATTAATTAATACAGGCAAATGAAAACATGCGCTTGAAACTGCAAAAGAGAAACCTCTAGCAAGATTCATCTGAAGAGCTTTCATGATTGATTGAAATGACTTTCCAGGAGGCTTATAAACACAAAAAACGCCATTTAAAGCTTTAAACAACGACGAAGCACTCGCCATAACGAACAAAATTCAGAATACTCCTAAACGTGAAGAATTTGTTTACATTGAAAAGTAAGCTAGTCACAGAACATAATTACAATTTGATTTTTAAATAGCTTCAAAAAAGTAAAAGTAAGCTAATATTAAATTTTATTTTTTATTTAAGTTAATTAAATATTATTAGAAGCTATTTAATAATACAAAAGATTGGGCATCATAAATGACCGACAACGTTCAACAACTTCCCAGCAAGCACAAGAAATCGGGACACGACGCGGGAAAAAAAGCGGACTTTTTGGATCGCTTGACTTTAGGATAGAATGAAAAAGGTCGCTTTTTAAAGTTTTACGACCAAAGGGTTTGAAACAACATCCCTCTATCTGAGAAGACAGAGATAGAACAAGAGAACGAGTATAAGGAGAAACCTGTAGGTATGATTTTGGATGATCCTTTCTTTTGGAAGGTTCATCCTAACGAGCTGATAGCAGAGCGGCAAACCTGGAGTGAATGGATGAATGGCCCACCTGCCAGCCCAAGTGATAGTGAAAGCAGTTCTAAATGACATTCGTGGTCAAACTTTTGACAGAGAAAGAGGAAACATTGTTTTTTAACTCTAAGTATTTTTCCAAGTATCAGGCTATGTTGTTTATTATATATTATGATGAGTTATTATGAATTATTAATACTAGGCTTCGGTAGACGAATGATCAAGACTTTGGCCTTGGTGCGATCCCACTATGAATTCAAATTCCAGCCTCACATGGACTTTTATAACTAATACCTGACGATTTTATTCCATCAAATGAGAGATTTTATGATAACTTAGATTCAGACAAGGAAAAGACGTTCGCATTTAAAAAAAATATTGTCTAAATTTTTTATACATGTTTTACGACATTCTCCGGCAAAACCCCGGCCAAAAAAGCGGGGCCGGGTCCCCGGTCGATTTCTACCGCGCATCGAGTTTGGGCAACCTTTACATGTACCTACAATTCATCCCATCATTTTCACGATTTACTTAAGTTAGTTAATTAATATTAATTAGTATAAATAATTATTAAACTAAATTACTGATCCAATTAATCAAAAAACTGCAAGCCATTCTTTTCACAATGCCATTTTCATATTATAGAGCAAAGTAATAGAAGGTACCTACACTTTAAGACATCAATGTTTTGCAAATACTTTTGACAATAAATGATAAAAACAGTATCATAAATGACTGCAAACCTTAAAACTTTCAAGAGTTAAATTGAAAATGTATATTATATGCATTTATATATTAAGTTCAATAAATTCAATAACAAACTAGATTATGAAATAACTTTACTAAAGAAGGAACAAGCTTGAAAGCTATCTGCGACAAGAGTGAAGTTACAACTGATATCGAGAAATCCATCTTATCCGAGAATAGATGAGATGAAATGAAAATAGAAGCAAAGATTTCTGGGTCATCCAGATAAAGAAAAGTTCAACACCTATAAAGTCAACAACGACCATGACTGGAAAAGATCCCTCCAAACTTGGATGCTCACATTTGGCACGCATCTCTGAATATAAACAATAAAAATTGCATCAATTTGAAGTGTCATGGAGCCAGCAAATCAGGTGGTATCTGCACCAAGGAGACAAACTTGAGGACCTTTGAGGAGGTCTTTTTGGGGGCCACACACGTTGGTTGGGGATGGGCCACAACGCAGGGAAGAATCTCTTCCCCTAGGAGTAGGTGACCTGCCACTGGCAATAATATTTAATGACCAGATTAAGTAATTAGTTAATGATTTTGATAAATGTTTGATATGTTATTTATATTTACATAAATAAATTTAACTAGGTGCTTATTGCCAGGGCACAAATCTTATTTTCAATGTAAATTTATGTACATCAATTTTCAAATGTGACAAAAGGCCTTTGGTACAGGAAGTGTTAAACTTGGATCAAAAACAAATATGAATCAGCTTTAATAAAGATAATAACAGATCCAATATATATTTAAATCTAGAAATTAAGATAATTTTATAGACCACTGAGCAACATGTTGGATGCACTTCTAAAACAAAGAAAAAACATAGCCATCTATGGTTGAACAACATTTAAAAATTAAGATATCATGGCAATTGAAGCTTTTTGAAACCTTCGCAAGTTTGGGTCGGGACCCTTGACGAGACTTTTGTTAGGCCCGAGGCTGAGGGTTGCGAAGCTTCGGACACATTGCTCCTCCTCGAGGTTTGAGTTTGACCTTAAAGTCAGAGATCAGAAGTTATGGGTCTTCACAAAAGCCAATTGCCACTGCTATGACTAATAATGAAATGCCATTAATGTCATTAAGCTTAACTAGTTGGTAATTTACTATCCACTAATTGAACACATGCTAAGTAATAAGTTCGATCAGGAGAATTTTGATGAGATAATCAAATGCACAAATAGTTGCAAAAGCTTGTTTTTAATTGTGTTCACTTTTTCACTTTTTATTTTTTTTTTAAATTTTATTAAGATGAATTTCAGAATGGAGATGAAACTATGCTCTCACAATCAAAAAACAGAGCAGATGGTAATAATAACCAGATATTATTCTGTTGATATGATATAAATTGAAAACTTTGTTTGACAAGTTGTTAAATGGTCAACATACTCGATATTCCCCTCCAACTTGAAAAGGTTGTTCTGCTCATCCACCAGTTCTGCCACATCAGTAAATTAAAAAATTAAACAAATAAAATTCAATTAACACCATACAATAGTTCATCTTTTGAAATAATAATTGTAAGTGCACTTCATTTATATAGAGCCACACTCAAAGCGTTAGAGGCGCTTCTTGAAATCATTTATTGCTTGTAGCAGTGCAGGCTGGGTTTCGAACACGGCACATTACGACCGTTGCCATTACCCTATGCAGGCATTTAACCCATTCCACCAACCTGAATGCTACCAATAAGTAATGATATTCAACAACAACACATAATCATTGGCACTTCAAGGAGTCAAATCAGGCAATCAAAACAATAAACTCACGTTGCTTCATTTGTGAACTGCAACAGCAAACAATAATGCAATATGAACCATTAAAATAAATAATTTGTTCATTAAGTATTGAGCACCAATGACACTAATTGCTCCGAAAAACTAATCAATCAATCAATTAAGCAATAAATTAAATTGAACAATTAGTTGATTAGGTAGGTCAGAAGTAACTAATCAAGGAATAATTAATTACCTAAGAGTGCTAAAAGAATAATTATTAAAACTCCTATTACAACTCAATGAAATGGTCTGTAAGAAGAATTAAGTTCAAAAGCCACCTGGGACCACAGGTTGCTGACTCCAACTTGTGATTGACATGTTGCTCATCTTTCTTGTCCTTTTCTGTGACATTTATTGTGAAATTCATTGTAAACATAATTATGCTAAATTAAAATTTTAAAACATTACTTTTAAACATAAAATATGAATTAGAAACAATAAAAACAAAAGCAAACAGAATGTTGACTGAAAGATTAGGTGGCAACGAAGTTGTAACCAAAAGTCTCTTAACCTGATTTTTTCTTGGTTTGTCCATGTTTGTGAGGCTTACCTCTTTTATCGTCTTTAAATTAATTATACTACAAATGTAATTCTTCAGAGACTTGAACATTCCAGGTATAAAGTATGAAGTAATTATATTATACTACATTGTAAGGAAATTAATTTCTCTATTTGCCATCACATTAAAGTCAAAGTTTTAATATTATGCATTATGGAAAAATAATAAGCATCAAGTAGAACATGATATTAATTTATTAACATTTAATCAATTTGTTAATTCAAAATGTTGTAAATTACTTTACCAAATCATAATAACTTAGTCCCAAATATCTCAATGCGACAACAACATAGTTTGGATGAAGAAACAACTCAAGATTGCTAACTTTTCTTCTTGTCTTCTTCTGAGGAATTAGAAATTGTTGAGTTGGTTTCAGAGTAGCACGTCTTTGTTTTCCTGGCCGAAGAAATTGGAGAGTTTGAACGGGCAGAACTCGGTCTCAAGGGATTAGCGGGAGCCGAGGAACTGCTCTTTGGAGAGAGGGTGTCTGGTCGCGAGAGCAATGACAGTGTCTTCGTTTGGTATTGAAATAAGTGGATTCAAAATTAATTAGCGAAGGAAACAAAATGGACTAATGCATATGCTATCAACTAAATTAAAACACATTAATCACTTGAACATCAATTACTTGCTCAGAATCTTATTTGCCATTCTTCCAACTTAAATTACAAAATATTCTCATAAAATGCAATTGTTTTAAGTAAGCCAAAATTAATTCTTAATGCTTTTTGCTTGATGAAATTCAATGACTTATTGGAGGGAACTTAAAAGTTATAACTGTATGCTGCAAATAAACTAATTAATCTGCTAATTACTAGATCATTTTCATTCATTTTTGATAGTTACTTAACTATCCCTTTTAAATAGCAAATCAACTTCTTCAAACCTTAAACAAATTATCTGAAGCAAGAACCACTTTTTTCTCTTGGTACCCCATGTCCTTTAGCATTTCACAGGCCTCGTCAACATCGCCATGTGAACTCTTCAGGACGAGGGAGATTGTTTCTTTACGTGCTGTTGGAAACCTCGTCAGCAGGTTTTCTTGTTGTGGATGTTCGTGGCAGGTTGTAATAGGCTTGTTGTTGAGCTAAAAGTATCAAACTTTGGTTATGCTCATTGAAACATATTTTATATTATTATATTTGGTACTAATATGATAGGCATAACCAGGTCAATTTATTATAATTAAACTGATTGAATTCATTTAATCCTCCAATTAGAGGACAACACTAGATTAAAATGAGTTATGCCATTATTTACACCCATCAGATATAGAATGTCTATGTGACATATATTTCATAGGCCCATCATAACATTTGACATTGCTTTAAAACAATAATAAGTTAATGAATAAATTAATTAGAGAAGTTAATGAATGGTTTTAAATACCAAAATCAGAAAACATTTTAGGTAATTCAAACTAATCCATACATATAATTTGACACAATTTTATATCACTTGAATATAAACTATAAAACTCCATCACAATAATGTAAAATGAACTAAATTAGTGAAATTCATACAGTGTTACGTCGTTCATTCCATATCTTAATTCTTGGATCCTCCCATGTTGTCGTTTTATTGATGTGATCAAGAAAAAAACTGCAATGCAATTGAGAATATACGAAATGTTGGGACATAATATTGCCGCTCACCATCTTTTCTGACCAGGGTCATACTTCATTTCCCAGCCAAGTGGGAGATCTATGCTCTGCCACGGATGATCCATAGCATAATGATTTAAACAATTTTATTAACAAAATTATTAAATATTACCAACAACTTAAGTCGATATGATTTTTTAATCAGCTCCGAAACCCCCTAATTCAGCTTACGTGAAGTGGTTAAATTACAGAACTTAATTCGTAACAATGGGATCAAAACGCTGGAAAACAAATTCTGCAACAAACGTGCCAGAAGAAATTATGCAGCGACATGAAGGCAAACAGTGATTATTATTTGGAGGTGTAAGAATCCAAGCAGTAAAATGTCGAATATCGAATTAAAACAAAATTGTTTTCATTTACTTATTTAAGAGTTAAATGGACTTGAAAAAAGATTATATCTGTATAACTGCACAGAAACTCCTAGTTGTTAATAACGTTTTCCAATTTCTAATGATTTCCGCATTCGATTTAAGGTCTGTTTAAGAAATTTATAATTAAAAATATTTCAGAGATATGTGGATCAACATGACGAGAGTTTTAGTTTTTTGACGAAAATTGTTACATCTTTTTTCAAATTTATTCTAAATTGTTTCATGTGCACCAATCAAAAGTTTTCAAAAGCTTGTGACCATGCAAAAGCTGAAATTCCGTTCTCTTGGAGCCCCGGGACGTCATTTAGTGGTAACGACTGACTAGGTGTAAAAAAAAGGTCATGCCGTGCTGTGCGAGGGTTTGCCTCCACTTAGAAAAGGCTGAAATGACGTCCTTGCTTGACAAACTGAAGCAATTTTTTTTTCTGAGTTAATTATAATTTGCCACAAATTATATCAACAAACTCCCACGGAGTGGTTGTTCAAGCTCAACCATGAAGGATTCAGTAGCGTAGCAACTGGTTTTGCCGCTCCTACTCCCTTCGAAAGTTGCATTGTTTTACTTCAATTTTTCTTTTCAGCAAAGATAACGCTTTCAAAATTCCGTCCATCGGTTAAGGCATATGAGCAGCAAGATCGCAATATTAGGAGCGGAATCTCCAAGATGATAAATGTATGAAGCTGAAAAATTAAAAGGTTCCAACAATTTTGTCGGTTCCTAAAGAAGTTTTAACTTCCAAAAATATCAGTTGCTGTTTCATTGAAATTCATAGTTTGCAGTCTTAAAATATTACTTGCATTCAAATAATTCAAGACTGTGCCCTTACATACAGTCACATTTAACTCTGTTCTTAGCTGGTTTGCAGAAAATTTACTTGAAGATGTTTTCCGCATCAGCATTTTCTTCTCTTTGGCAGACAATTTCTCATTTCTTCCCAGAAATTTCTTCAGGGACATTCATGTAATTAGAAATTAAAATTACGGACCTGTTGAGCTCTTTAGCAATCCTCAATCTTGAATATTTAGCTTTCCTGAAGGCCTCAATCTGCCACTTCTCATTTTCTGACAAAAGTTTATCTCTACCCATCACTAAACTATCAATAGTAAACTAAAAAAAAGAAATTTAGTTTTATTTATTTATTTGTTTGATTACAGTCCGAAGGCAAAGAAATTTAATTTATATTTATTTATTTATTTATTTGATTATAGTCCATTGCATAACTGAGATGATTTGGGCTAAAGAAATTTAATTAATTTATTTATTTATTTGATTATAGTCTGTTGCATAACTCAGATGATTTGGAAAAGAAATTTAATTTTATTTATTTATTTATTTGATTATAGTCCGTTGCATACCTCAGATGATTTGGACTTTAGTTAGTAAGTTGGAAAAAATGAAAAGTATTAGATTAATAAAATGCACTAATTAATTATGGTAAAATTGTAAAAGGCTTATAGTAAGCCGCATCTGTTTTTACAGATCCACCGATAAATGATGTCCACACTTGCTGGATTGCTAAGCATGGATTTCATGTCGGATAGACCTGTGTACATTTTAATTTCTCTCCTCAGGGCAGACTGGGCTGGGCATTCCATGAGGATATGCTGCACACTTTCGTCTTCCTGAGGGCACTTCTCGCACCTTCCGTCTGGGTGCCGTTTCATGAGAAACAAGTGTTGATTCAGAGCTCACTTTCCAACTCGGAGTCTGGAGATGAGAACCTCCTTCCTCCTTGAGACACATTGGAATTTGCTTTTCGTCGACACTTGTTTCTCTATTTTCTTGTAATGTTGGCTTCGCGGGTCCTCGTCCCATCTGATTTGCCACTGTTGGAAGATGTTGCGGGCCACGGACCTTTTGACATCCTTGATAGACGCCGGAATCCGGTAGTCTATCTGATCCCTTGCAGTGGCTGCCTTTGCCAGGGCATCGGCCTTCTCATTGCCAGGGATTCCAACGTGGGCAGGGACCCAGACGAGAGTGACCTTTCTGCCACTCCCTTGGATTTTTGAAATTAAAAACTGAACATTTTTAATATCAGGAGCATAATTGTTGCCGTCCTTTAGTCACTTAGGACGACAATGTCGAAGGACTCCTCCTGATATGAGTCCTTGACATGTAGTAAACATCGCTCGATGGCTGCCAGTTCGATTGAACTAATGCAGCTGTGACTCGACGTCCTGAGACTGATGTTTACTTCCTTCATTGGGATGTAAAGCCCAATTCCGGCCTTGTTGTCCTCGGTCTTAGAGGCGTCCGTGTAGCAGAGGAGGCTGCCATGGAGATCCTCTATTTTCTCCCTTGCCACCAGCATCCGCAGAGGGTTGTCGGCTTCGAAGGAGAGGTTCGAGGAGTCGATCGTCGGTTTACTCAGTCTCCAAAGAGGGCATCTGAGAGGTACCTCCCTGATGTCTTCCAGGAGGTCTGCTGGAATGACGGACTCGACTTTCTTGTGCGGAGGCTCCTCGCCTCTTATCCTCATCCTGCAGTGGAACCTCGCTCCGACTTGGGACCTTGGCTCTGAAATAAAATATTTATTTTTAACAGGCTCATTATTTGTAGCGAACGACCTGAGGGCGTGGTTTGCCATGAGCTTCTTACGACGAAGGTCGAGGGGAAGCTCACCGCACTCCACCCGCAGAGACGAGGCACTTGTGCCCTTCATGGCACCTCAGCAGATCTTCAGTGCCTGATACTGAAGACTGTCGTATGTGTCTCGAATCTGCTTGCACCCTAGGTCGGTTACCTCGCATCCATAATCCATGACGGAACGAATGGAGGCTCTGTATATTGTGAGCAGGGTGGATTTGCTCGCTCCCCACGAACTGCCCGAGATGACTTTCATAGCGTTGAGTCTTTTGGAGCATCTCGTCTTGACAGTCTCTGCGTGGGCCTTCCAATTTATTCTTGCGTCCAAGACGATTCCTAAAAAGGTGGCTGTTTGAGACAGGGGGATCTCCTCCACTCCGATCCTCAGTCTGATGCTCTTATTCCTCGTCCGATTTTGGTATTCTGAAAAAAAAACTGTTTGGGATTTAGATGCGGAGATCTTAAAACCATTAGCAAATAGAAACTTAGCCATTTTGTCGAGCTGTTTCTGCATTTTCGATGTCAGTGCTTCTATGGACGTTCCGGACGTCCAAAGAGCAATGTCATCGGCATACATGGACCACTCGACCCCGTTTGTCGGTTCAGGAACCGAGTTCATCATGATGATGAATAACAGCGAATAACAATGATGCTACCCTGTGGTGTGCCATTCTCTAGGGTGACCAGTTCGGAGAGAGAGGATCCAACCTTCACTTGGATACTTCTATCCTGAAGGAAATTGTGGATCCACATTAAGGGTTTCCCCTTGATGCCCATCCTTGAGAGTTGCTCAATGATCCCCTCTCTCCAAACCATGCCGAATGCCTTCTCCATGTCGAGGAAAACTCCGAGAATCTTCCTTTTCTTGGTTGAGGATGCGGCGATGTCCTGCGTCAACCTGGCTATGTGATCCACACAGCCGCGGGCTCTTCTGAAGCCCGCTTGGTACTGGTTCAACAGGTTACCGCTCTCTAAGAACCATCAAAGTCTCGTAGCAATCACCCTCTCCAGGAGTTTGCAGAGAGTGGAGGTCAAAGAGATAGGCCGATAGGAAAAAGGGAGAGCAGGAGGCTTCCCTTTCTTAGGGATTGGGACGATCGTGGCTCTCTTCCATAAAGAGGGAACCGTTCCTGATAGCCAGGATTGGTTGAAGAGGGCCACGATCCATTTGAGACTGGAGCTTGGGAGCCTTCTGATCATCTCGTAATGGGTGCCGTCAGGTCCCGGAGAAGAATTTCCGCATTTCCTTAGAGCGTCGAGGACTTCGGAAATGCTGATGGGATCAGAGATGGGGGAGTCCTCCGGCACGAAGAGTTCCGGGGACAGCAGGAGAGCAGACTTGGCTTGTGCAAAGGGCGGGGAGAGGTTCGCGTTGCTGCTGGCTTGCGCAAAAGATCGGGCGAGCGTGCCTGCTTTCTCTGAGTTTCCGAGTAGACCCCAGAGTCAGAGGCGATTGGGGGGATTCTTGGACCCGAGCGATTGCCATTCATCCCTTTGATGGATCTCCAGAGAGTGGCGATACCCGTTGAGCCATCGAAGCTGGCGCAGTGCAACCTCCAGTATTCCCTCTTGGCGTTCTTTATGGTCCACTGGGCTTGACCCTTCGCTCGCTTGTACTCCTCATGACTCGACTCCGATCGCAGTCGCATGTGGGCAGCTCTCTTTCTGTTCCGATCTTTGACTGCTCCCTTGCAGTCGTTGTTCCAGTAAGGGACGAGAGGCCTCTTGCTCTGCCCCTTGTAGATCGAGGAGCTGTCTGTGGCTGCACTGGCAATGGAGTCGGTGATGAACTTCGTGTTCTCCTCCAGGTTGTTCGAGGGTAGCTCCTGGAGGATGAGGGAGGAGCACTTGGCCTGGAAGGTGTTCCAGTTGAGTGTCCTCATGTTTATTCTCGCTGGACTCAGGTCCTCACGGAGAGCCTTGTCATTGATCGTCATCTGAATGATGAGGTGATCGCTGCCAAGGCCTGTGTTGAGAACCTTCCAAGTGGTCTTGGCCGCCCAAAGCGGTGAGGCCAGCGAGACATCGATGGGTGCCGGACTGCCGTTGTGGGCTATGTGGGTAACCGTTCCTGAATTTAAAATAACTAAGTTCAGGTTAGGTGCTAATTCTTCCACGATCTTACCTCTCGAATCGGAGCGACTAGTTCCGAAGATGGGAGAGTGGGCATTTAGATCCCCGCACACGATGGCGTCTTGGTGGTTCAAAATGGACTCCAGCACGTCTCTCGAGAAGGGTTTCCCAGAAGGCGCGTAGAAGTTGACGATCTTGAGCCGCCTTGACTTCGTGATGATCGTGGTCGACTGGCACTGAGGATTCTGACCGACCACCTCGGTGCTGTACGACAACCCTTCCCTGACGCACGTGAGAATGCCGCCATGAGGGACATCGTCAGACCGGTCGAACCGCTCCACTTGATATCCTCTAAGTCTGAAAGAATGCTTGCTTTTTAGAAATGTTTCTTGGAGCAAGATAACATCAGGCAAAGATTTTAAGGAATTCAAAAAGGAGGAGGAGGACGTGGTTGAGGATGTCCAGCATCTGGTCCTGGTTTCCTCCTTGGAACCTCTTGTTCATGCCTTCTGAAATTTTAAAAATTAACTTGGCGAGTAATGCCGGGACTCCCATCTGAGAGTCTGCGGCCTCACCGTTAGGTTTAGAAATTTCATGAGCAGCGGGCTGCTTCGTGCTGGCTACAGCTTTCTTAGTCTTACTCTTTCTCTTCTTGCTCTTCGGTTTCTGAGGATTAGCCTGCTTGACGGTTAGGTCAGCAGGAGGCTCCTGCGGGACTGAGGGCGCCGGCGCGGCTTCGTCTCTTGCGACCTTGCTTGTGGCCGCTTCCACCGCCTTTGCATAACTGATACGCTTGGTGGTCTTCAGCGTAATAGCCTCCTTGGCTATCTTACGCTGCGGGCAAGCCGCTTGACCAGTGTGGTGACTGGTCCCCTCGCAGGTCGCGCAGCGACGCTCGCTTTCCTTACTCTTGCACTCCTTCAGCGAGTGCTCTCCCAAACATTTTGGGCATTTGACCTTACCGGTGCAATTGGTGGCTACGTGACCATAGCCATTACACTGGTAGCACCTAATCGGCTCCCTTATGTAAGGTCTAACCTTAAAACTAAGGTAGCCGATCCTGACCTTCTTGGGAATCCTACCCCTGAAACTAAGGATGATAAATTTAATTTTTTTTTTTTTTTTTTTTTTTATTTGATTATAGTCCGTTGCATAACTGAGATGATTTGGACTTGAGAAATTTAATTTGATTTATTTGATTGAACCCCGTGCTGCCATCGTGAGAGGCGCAGCCTTAACCGTTAGGCCATGCGGGCGCACTCTGTCGGTAATCTGAACTCTTCGACCTTTGCGGCGAAACGCCACCGGCTTCCGAGTTTCAGAACGCGCACCTCCGGAGAAATTTAATTTATTTATTATTTATTTATTTGATTATAGTCCGTTGCATAACTGAGAGGATTTGGACTTTAGTTAGTGTTAGTAAGTTAGTAAAAAATGAAAGGTATTAGAATAATAAAATGCACTAATTAGTTATAGTAAAATTTTAAAAGGCTTATAGTAAGCCGCATCTGTTTTTGCAGATCCACCGATAAATGATGACCACACTTGCTGGATTGCTAAGCATGGATTTCATGTCGGATAGACCTGTAAACATCTTAATTTCTCTTCTCAGGGCAGATTGGGCTGGGCATTCCATGAGGAAATGCTGCACACTTTCGTCTTCCTGAGGGAGGAGAAATTTAATAAAAAAAAAAAAGTAATGTTTTATTAACGTCCGTTGCATAGCTAGATGATTAGGACGGTGCTCCCGCAGCGGGGTTTGAACCCCGTGCTGCCATAGTGAGAGGAGCAGCCTTAACCGTTAGGCCATGCGGGCTCACCGAGAAATTTAATTTATTTATTATTATTATTTATTTGATTATAGTCCGTTGCATAACTGAGATGATTTGGACTTTGAGAAATTTAATAAAAGTATCTTGCTTATATACCACAGAAACCTACTTTGAAGTTCATTTGCACCTTGTTAATTTTATTTTATAACTCCTAAGCAAACCCCTTTCTATCATTTTGGGCAGCCAAAAAACACATTTTTACGTAATTTACAATTTTTAACTGTTCCGGGAAGTCCAAATTTAATAAGGTATTTTATATACAATAAGATGATGTAATGTCAAAATTTGAAGAAATTCTGTTTGATCTTCGAGAATTTTGCATAAAATATGCCCTTCCTATATTTATTGGAAGGTACATACAATCCGCCCTCCTCTTTAGTTACGCCACTGCTGAGACGTAAGCCAGTTAAAATTCTTTCGAGTCGAGCTGGTTTCTTAAAGATCCTCGCCCCCCAGGTCTAGTGTGACCTCGAATCTCTGAGGAAACTGGTAGTAATGGAGAAGATATGGGATCTCCAGTGAAGTCTTCTTTGTTATACGGATGCCTCGAAGACGACGGACACAAGGCAGGAATAGGGATGCACATCCAGAAGAAAAATGTGAACTTAAGCCTCAGGACATCAAGTCACAGCCGCATAGGTTCCATCGAACTAGCAGCCATTGAGGACTGTCTTATTTACGTGAAGGACCCCTGTCAGGAGAGACCTTCGATATAGCTAAAGGATTGCAATAATGATGCTTCTGAAAACCCAGTTTTAATTTCAGCTATTCAGGAGAGCGGCAGAAAGGTCACGCTCGTCTGGGTCCCTGCACATGTTGGAATCCCTGGCAATAAGAAGGCCGATGATCTGGCAAAAGCCGCCACTGCAAGGGATCAGTCAAAAGGTCCGTGGCCCGCAACATCATCTAACAGTGGCAAGTCAGATGGTACGAAAACCCGCGAAGCCAACAATGCAAGGCGTGCCCTCAGGAAGATGAAAATGTGCAGCATTTCCTTATGGAATGTCCGTCCCAATCTGCCCTGAGGAGAAAAATCAGACTCAATACAAATCTATCTGATATAAGTTCCTTGCTTAGCAATCCAGCGAGTGTGGACATCATCTACAGATGGATTTGCAAAAATCAGAGTCAATTAATGAACGAATGAATAAATGAATAAATAAATGAATATTTATGTCTTGTTCCATTTTTTGTGGTTAATGGTCATAAAAGCTTTTTTGTCTCCGCGAATCTGTCAGTTATGTAGTTATTGTAGTTTTAAAACCAACTTATAACATTAGTTGAGTCTGACGCTTTGTTTGGCAAGAGTAGCTTTCTTAAAATTAGAATCTTTACTCTGACATTCTAATTTCTTCAGTTCGGCATGAACTGACTTGTGTTTGTACTTCAGATGATTTTTTAAATTCGTTGCATTGTTTCTAGTCAACACATTTCTGGTTATTTATTACTTCGCCTTGGAGCTTCGACAGGGATCCTCAGAGGGGTTTCCCCCGTCTTCAAACGTTTCGGCCCTTTGAGTCTCCTTACGTTTTCGGGGGACGGGCCACATCCGGTAATCAGCCGTTTTGTCTTGCTGGACCCAACTCTTACCGCCGACTATGAGAGGCACTCGTTGGCCTTGTTATGCCGGTCACTGCTGCCTGGACTGGAGCGACTGCGAAAGCTCTCAATGGCTTCTTCATGTCGCATGCTATCTGTTTATCACCTGCAAACTTCGACCCTCGCGGGGCTCTCATTGGCCTTGTTATGTCGATCGCCTCCACCCCAGTTTGCCTACAGAGGTCATGAAAGCTCTCAGTGACTTCTTCACACCGTCTTAATATATGCAAACTGGGCTTTATAATTTCTTTGTGTGAAGGTTAGCCGACTGGGTTACGTGCCTTCATACGGCGGTAATGGCAACAGTCGTAATATGTCGTGTTCGAAACCCAGCCTGCATATAAAATGTTCAGTTAACTGCTCGGACTTTCCAGTTAATCAGTTGCTACTTTCCAGTTAATCAGTTACTACTTTCCAGTTAATCAGTTACTACTTTCCAGTTTAAGTTATAATTACAGTTATTTAGGTGCAGGCAGTTATAGTTACAGTTAGAGTTAACTGATTTGGGTTTCACCAGTTATTAGAGTCTTCAGTTACAGTTGTAGGTATAGAATTAACACTGTTTGGCAATTCCATTTAAAAAACTTCAACTTAATAGGGCTGGCGAATTAACCGAGGTCAAGATAAACGTGTTCCACAGTCTTATTACTTGTTCAATAACTTTCAGTACCCTACTAAGAGTAGATTCTTTCAATTTGATATATTTTTATCTGTTCCGAAATTAATGTGCATTTTGGATTTGTATAATTTATTTTTAAAAGTAACAGTTTCTTAAAAACTGATTTCACAAGCTAATTAAAACATTTCAAAAATTAAGCTTGCTAAGAAACTTGTTCATAAGGTCCTTCAAGTTCACATTTTTCCTTTCAGAATCTTTAGTTTGTTTGTCATTACTTTTTTCTTCTTTGTTGTTCTTTTTATTTCTTCTTTCTATCTTTTTGTCGTTGTTATCATTGTTACCTTTGTAATTATTCCGTTGATCACTTTTATCAATATCACCATATCGAGCTTTGGCGTCATTTGTGTCATCACCTTTATCTTTAGTACTAGCGGATTCACCATCCTTATCATTGTTATCACCTGCATTGTCATTATTTTCGTTATCCTTGGTATCATCATCACCTTTTCTTTTTTTGCCATTGTTATCACTCTCTGTGTGGTCATTATTACCGACATCATCATCATCATCATCATCATCATCATCATCATCATCATCATCATCATCATCATCATCATCATCATCATCATCATCATCATCATCATCATCATCATATCATCATCATCATCATCATCATCATCAGCATCATCATCATCATCATCATCATCATCATCATCATCATCATCATCATCATCATCATCATCATCATCATCATCATCATCATCATCATCATCATCATCATCATCATCATCATCAGCATCGTCATCATCATCATCATCATCATCATCATCATCATCATCATCGCTATCGGATTTATTCTTTTCATTGTCATCTTTCCTGCTGGATTTATTTTCACTTTTTTCCTCGCCATCGCCATTTTTAAAATTGCTGTTTTTATTGTTTTTATTTTCATCAATAATTTTTTCAGAGTTAGTGTTATTTTTATCATCATCTTTGCTATCTTCATCATTACTGTTACTCTTCCCATCTTCGCTTTCAGAATCACCATCTTTCTCTTTACTGTTATTATTATTACTGCTTCCTTTATCCTCCTCATCACTTTTCTTTTTATCTCCATTCGCTTCATCCTCGCCATCTTTAGCATCAACTTTCCCTGCAGTTTCTCCATCCCAAGATTTGCTGTCGCTTGACTTCGAACAGCTTGAATTCTCGTTCCCTGCGAATCAATAGTCTTTGAATTAAATTCAATCCAATCAATTAATAATAAATAGTCTCCTTAGACCACTGTTTGTGACGTTAATTCTTTAACAACAACATTTAATACACACATACTATGCTGACCATGTGCAAGTTGTCTCAGAGTGTAGCATTCCTGCGAGCGATGGAAAAAAAAACAGTCGTTACGTGTGGTGTTCGAAACTCAACTTGTGCTGCCACAAAAAGGCCTGGTATGTGGCTCTATGCAAATTTCTGAGAGTCCCTGACGCTTACGCTTGCGGCGCTTTACAAAAAACATAGCGCTGTTTTATTATTATTATTATTATTATTATTATTATTATTATTATTATATTATTATTATTATTATTATTATTATTATTATTATTATTATTATTATTATTATTATTAATTAGTATTATTGTGACCACCAAATAAAATCACATTGGTATAATAAACAGAATAGTTTTCTTGAAAGTAATTTAATTGTCATTTATTCCATCCTATTCGATCTTAAAATACCAAATCTGTTTAAAATCCTACCTCTGGCAATCATGATGCACAAAATAAGAACGAGCAAAAATTTCAATGAAATCATTTTTTTACTTGGCTTGTGATACAAAATTATGGACAAAGTGCATTTTTACGTAAGACACTTATATATTCTTGAAATGATGAAGCTACATCAATTTTCTTACATTAAGTTTCCATTGAATCCTTATTGATTAACAAGAAGCTGCGAACATCCCATATTGCTGAAAGGAAATGTTGTCATTCGTCTGACGAATTTGCCGCTTATTTACGAAATGTAAACGTTCTTATGTTAATAGATTTTTAAATCAATAAAAAATTAGAGAGAAACAATATAGAGGCAATTCAGGTAAGCGAAGATTTAAAAATGTGTAATTGGAATATCAGGACGTTATGAGAATGGCTGCCTCGTCGTGCTTTGTTAATTTTTTATGTGCAATTTTTTAATGTGGAATTGTCTAGCAAACACTAATTTCTAACCAAGTGAACGTCAAATGACGAAAACACATAGCTCCAGTTGGATTGACATTTAAATTTTTATATAGAGTTTGCAAAATTTACTTATGCCTCTACCAACCTGCGGCGTTTTTGTCAGGGGTCGCCTAAGACACTGAAAAATTTTAATATTATTTAATATTATTTTTAATATGTTTTTAAACTATTTTTTAAAAGATATTTTCGACAAAACCTTATCCTTAACCTTTAAAATAGTTTTGAGCTTTTTTTAGTGCAAGCATTTTTGGCTACGATATAAATTTTCAATGCTCAACAAAAATGGCTCATTAGTGAGCTCGCATGGCCTGCTGGTTAAAGCATTCGAAGCGTATTCGAACCCCGCTGCGGGAGCACCGTCCTAATCATCCAGCTATGCAAAGTACGTTACATTAAATAACGCTCATCGGGCTGTTTGCAGGGTGACAGAAATGTTTGTGGTATGCAGTGTTGTAAAAATTACCTCATTTCGGTAACTAGTTACAAGTAAAAGTAATACCTCAAAAAGCTACTTAAGTATAAGTAAGAGTATTGTCTCAAAAGTTTACTCAAGTAAAAGTTAAAAGTTACAGGGTCTAAAAGTTACTTTTAAGTAAAAATTACAAGTAACTTTGATGCCGCCATTATTGTGATCATACATCATTCCGTATAAAAGGAATTATTTCTCTTATCGTTAAAACAATTACTGGTATTAACTGCTAGTACTAACAGTCATTAAGTAATAACATTTGAACTAATGCATTCTTTTGGTGTTTTTATTATTTATTACATTACAATCACAAATCTTTGTTAATTTTTAACATAACTAAGTCCTCGAATAGTTTGTCACTCATTATGGTCCTTCAGCTGTTCTTTGTCATACCAGCAGAGCTGAATAAACGTTCAACAGCTGCACTAGCTGGCAGAGGAGTGTTCAACTGAATAAATAAATTCTTCAGGGTATCGCTTCCAGTAATAATGTTCATGTCATCTGATCGGTCTCGAAGATACTGCATCAGAATATCAGTTGACCTTGTGCAATTGAAGAAACTGTCTTCAATACTGTCAGCATCAGATGAACGAGAGCTCAAAGCTCGTCCATCTTTGCTGCATTAGAAGATGCTATTTTGGCTACCAGTTTCTCATGAAGCTTGACAATCGTTGGCAACAGATATCCCATATTCCTTAACTTCTGTTGGATGCATGCGTTCCACGTGCTTCTTCAAGTTAGATGAAGAACCTTCATATGCTGAACATATAGTTTTTGTTTCTGTTGGCAGAGTAGGCATGCATACTTCTATGATTTTCCTTTGATTGAAATCTGAACATTTTGTTCAAATACGGCCACGGACTATCTTCACCTTTGTTCCTCTTATCTTCGCTAACGACACTAAAAATGGCTTTAAATGAATCCATACTACGATATATTAAATCTTATATTATTATATGTATATAATATTATATATTAAAAAAGCTTCGGTATGACTAATCAACAATTTCCGATTTAAAACAAAAACGACCGGCGATAACCACAATAACAAAAGAGCGATGATCGGGAAGGGGAAGGTTCTCGAATGAACCAAAGAATAACAATCTAGAATTTAAATTTTTTTAAAATAAATTAAACTAATTTAAAATGTTATTTATGTTACTTTGTAACGTCTTGCGCCAAAAAGGTAACGAATTAAAAGTATGACCAAAAATAGTAATTTGTTACAAGTAAGAGTACAAAATTTTTTTGTAATTGTTACAAGTAAAAATTACCAAAAAATGTAATTAATTACAGTAACGAATTACATGTAATTCGATACTGCACAACACTGGTGGTATGCACTAGCTTGCGGGCTGGCTGGACACAAAGTAGCAACTGTGGTCTGAACTTGGTACAGCCAAGTTGGTTGAACCAACTATCTTTGTCATTCGATATTGTACATTGTGCAAATGAAACGTATATGATAAAGATTTGTTGTTCACTTTTGTTGTTCTCTCATTCTCTGTTAAATTTGTGTTTGTGATGAGCACGTAAGAAATGTTAGTTGTTGCCATCTTGAATTTAGGAAGCACAACCATCTCACTGAAACTGCTGCAATGTTTAAAATCTCAAAAATAACAAGAATGTTACAAAATAAATAATTTAAAACCATTACAATATGTTTCATATTTTCTTATTTAAAACTAACTTAATTTTGCAAGTATGGGATATGTGTTATTTTTACTTAAGTAACTTTTTGAGGTAATACTTTTACTTTGACCTAATTACTGAAATGCGTTACTTTTTACAATATTGACAATAAGCAAATACGCTTGTTTCAAGGTTGGTCAGGGTTTCCAGGCATAAATTTGTAAGGAAGACTTCAAAATGTATTGCATAACGTTTAGAATAGATTCATCTTTTACGTTTGAGTTTATTTAATTTTATGTACAAATTAATTAATATTTAATTATATGTTTACTTTTCAACTTTATTTATTTTTATAAATTTAATATTACACATTATTGGATAACAGCACCATTTTAAGTCAACGTAAAAATTTGTTTTTATTAAAAGTGAATTCGATAATGGATCCAACATTGACAGCCGCCGTTGTCGCTCTGCTTTCGTTTTTTGTTTTCGTGTTTATATTTATTAAAAAGATATCAGGTGGAGGTACGTCTTATGTTGAAACTTTAGTGGTTTATCAATCTTATGTGGCGATTTTCCTACTCGAGAAGCAGATCACATTTGTAACGGCTTTAGCACATCTTGGCAGCTGTAACGGGCTTATTTGCATTTCACAGCATCGAAGGTTGAAGATGAACCAGCGATCGAAGCGAGAAGGGCACCAGTTGCCAGAAGAATCGTGAGTGGAGCTGGAGCTCGGAGGAGGCAGAGAAGATTAGAAATAAATGATGAGATAGCGGCGGACAGAGAGGACGAGGATTCTGGTTAAAATTTATTTTCGTTTTAGTTGTTGGTTATGTTTAATGTTGACATAAAAAATGCAAAATCTAAAAAGATGGTGAGTTACATGAAGAAAAAGATGAACTTGCTGCTTTGAGGGAATCTGGTAAAATTGGGGCTAAAAAGTTGAGAAAACTTGAGGAAAAGGCAGAGAAGAGAGCACACAGGGAGGTTTGATGTTCATGTTATAACTTCTTCACTATTATTTAGATCAATGCATTTGCTTTTGCCCTTAGTGACTAAAAATGTCATCTGGATAATCAAACATTAATTAGGCAGCAGAATTTGAAAGACAAGAAAGGAAGGCAAGAGAAGAAATGAGGGAGGAAGAGAGAAAGAGGCAAGAACTCAAGAGACAAAAAGAGGAAGCAGAGGAGGTTCATTGACAAGCTTTCATTCATCCTCCCAATCCCGACATTTATATTTTGTGTATTTGATCTCATTCCCATCTTGGCAGCATTGATAATTAGTAGATATATGTTACGTTAATCAAACACAATGTTGTAAAAGCTTATTTGCTTTTGAAACATCAAAGATCACATATTTTTATAGAGGAAATATTTCTCCTGAAATTTTCTTATCCAAAAATTCTGTTATTAACTAATTTCAAAATGCCATTATATGAATTGGCTAAAGTAAATTATTATTCTAATATAATTTATAGTGTCCTTCTAACAAATCAAGTTGATTTCAGGCAGCCAGGGAAGAACAGATAAGACAGGAAAAGAAGAAACAGGAAGAAGAAGAATACCAACACTCAAGGAAGACTTCACTGTTGAGGAGGAAGGGAAAGATGCCTTAGAAGAGGGAGAGGTGACTGCTTAACTGATGATGCACTAACAGATGCTAATAATTCACTATCAGAGAAATTATAAGCAATTATAATTGTTTAAAATTCTCATTTTTTCAAATTTGGTAATATATCATCAATATTCATTATATAATAAAAAAGTCAAATAAGTTGATGTTCGAATATTTCGTGCAGGCACATAATCTTTTGCAAGAGTTTATCACCCACATAAAGGTAATATTATTCAAGCTTCCATCAACAACTTTCATTAGAAGCATTCGTCTTTTATTTCATACTTTAGTTATTTTATAGTGTTCAAATAAATCACTTTGATTATTTAATCAAATAAATCTTTTCCCAGACCACTAAAGTTGTTATGCTAGAAGATGTGGCTGCAAAATTCCATATCAAAACTCAGGTTGGGGGATTTATAGATGCAAAGTTCTGTGAATATGTAATTGACCAGGCATATGCTTTGCACTTACCTTATCATGGTCATCTGTCAAGCAATTTCCTATTTTATCAACACAAATTCTTGAACAACCTAGTTGTTAATCAGTTGAATGATTGCAAAAATGGTTAACCGAATGGCTTGTGACGCAATGCTTATGATACTATGATTTGGTAAACAAGCAACAGTTACATCTACATCACCTCATTAAATCCCATGAACAGGAAGTGATAGACAGGGTGAGGACACTGCAAGAGGAAGGAGTTTTGACAGGAGTCATGGATGACAGAGGAAAGTTCATC
Source organism: Whitmania pigra (assembly GCA_021613335.1). Taxonomy (NCBI): domain Eukaryota; kingdom Metazoa; phylum Annelida; class Clitellata; order Hirudinida; family Haemopidae; genus Whitmania; species Whitmania pigra. Next base: position 1,722,124 of record JAJTWR010000113.1, read on the forward strand.
TACATAACCCAGGAGGAGTATGAGGCAGTTGCAAAGTTCATCAAGCAGAGAGGAAGAGTATCAATAGCTGAGCTTTCTGAATCTATCAACCAAGTCATTTGCATGGATGGCAACAAGGAACAAATTTTGATTCAGTCTTGCTGACACATCCAAACTTTTAATTAATTTGTTTGGCCATGGGTCTTAAAAATTATAAGATTATTAAATTTGTTGTCGAATAAACAAGATACCTTGTGATAATTCATTCAATTCAAATGGAGCAAAAATTACTTAATGGCCTTGAAAGTGGAATGCATTATTTTTAATATTTTAGCTTTCAGAGTTTGTAAACAAATTCCCAATTTATCATGTGAATTTCAATAAATTTCTGAGTACATAATTCCATAAATGAGATCAATTTAAAGATTAAACAATTTCTTGGAAATGCACCTTAGGGTATCGGAGTGTTACAGTTTCCGTGGTAGATAAATACGTCTCTGTCGCAATTGAAGTACTCCTCGAACACTTCCTTGTAACCGTGATTCCTCCACCACTGGCAGAGCTGGCGATTCCACTGACAGGGGAGTATGTAGAACAGTTCCTCGTGCTTCATCGACAAGAGGGTGAAGAAATCTTGATCACCCAAGTGACCTTTGAACTCAAACTCTTTGACTAGCTCTGAGAAGTGGGTCACATCGAGGAGTTTGTTATAGGTTACAGAATTTCTCATTCTGTTGAGATCAAGAAGTAGAACCCCACTGTTAAAACCAGTGAGTCCATTTGGAGGAGGTTCTCCCACTCTTGTGTCTGGGTTTTTAGATCTGTAGCTGTGGAAGACATGCCTGTACACTGGTTGGGCTTCCCTAGCAATTCCAATGATGTTGGAAACCTCAAAGTCGGCAAACAAGTTGTATAGATTACTTATGTCGACATTAAACTTGAGATCTGCGTCGAGCATGATTATTTTATCATATTCCAAAACTTTGTGAAGAGCAACTGAAAGGAAGAATAACGCATGGCTGTAGTATGAATCAGGTTTTGAAGAAAAGTGTCTTTGCATTGGCTCAATGATGGAGCTTAGTTTTCCTGTCACATTTTCCATCTCCAAGTATTTCAGCTGTTTAATTCACATTATGGTAATGATCATTCATAAAAAAAAAACTTTACCATAGCATCACAGCAGTTGTAATTAATTTTTACCAATCACACAAATAATGAGAATACATTGCCTGCATCATCTTCAATAATAGACCTTGGAACCCCTTGTAGTGTTTATAACTTGCACTACGTGCATTGTAAGTATGTGCATAAATTATATGGTATAAGTGCATAAACAAAATTTTAATATAAAATTAATCACTCAAGTTCTTAACACATTCAACATGACCTTACTGTTATAAGCCTGCTATCAAAATCCTCTGTTATTCGTGTTATTGAAACTCGACTGCTCGCATCAGTTAAAACATGCAAATTGATGTGTTTACTGGTGTACTTCAGCATGGAACTGACGGTAAGACTGAATTTCTTCTGCAGGTCTGAGTTACTATCCGCGTTAGCGATGGTCATGACAACATTTATCCCTTCACTTGGAGGTCTGCAGCCATCTCTCCTGCAAATTCCTTCGTCAAAAGACTCGCAGGATAACAATAAGAGTGAAAACAATGCCAAGGATATCATATTTTAGAAACCGTTAAGCCCTCAAATCGTAGAGCGATTTAGCCAAGCTTGTTGATGTCCTCACATTCGGATGGTAAATCTTTCTTAGCGGACCTTGACGTTTTTATCCAATTGGTCGGTTGCATGAATCGCTTGAATTTTTCAGTTTTTTGACACGCAGCCCCAGCTTTCGCTCAAACATGCCATCTGACGGCCTCTTTTTGTTCGTTAGTGTCATGTGCTGAATAAGTTAAGCTTTTGCATTTTTCGCATTACATAAATGAAACAAATAAATGTTCAAAGTTTTGTAGAAAACGAATGGCAGTAAGTTATAGGTTAAAGTGGGATTTTTTTGGTTTTAAGAAAATTCAAATGATTTTCGGTTGATAAACAACATAAATTGAATTTTTCTTTTACAAAATTTGCGATTATATTTGCATTTATGTGGGTTAATTATATTTAATGTCATTTTGTTCAATAAATCTGCAGGAACAAATTAGCCTTTACGATGCAGGATTAATTATTGACGAAAAAAGGATTTTCTTATATTTCTGATTATATTTGTTTAACAACAATTTGTAAAAAAATAGATTCTAGAAATTCGTTTATTTTTATCGTCATTTAGAGACCGCTTCACAGAAACGCATGATGTTTTCTATGTTGGAGACATAACTGCGCTTGCATCCATACGGTCCTCCTTTGTGAATTTTGGCATAATCAAGGCATTTTGGCAATCTTCCACCTGTGCACCTTTTTCCGAATTTTTTCAAATATGCTCGAACACATTGCTGGGAACAAGATTTACTCTCTGTACAAGTCCTGTAGTCTAATTAACAATCGAGTTAAGAAATTAATAAAAATATGACAGCGTTATCAAGATTATGATCTCAGACAACTAATAGAAAATTAAAAGTATTATTGATTAAGGAATCGATTTCAGGAATTAAAGGATTTCAGCATGTTTAGTTGTCAATTTAAGCGGACTTGCCACATGAAATTTAGCTTCGAAAAGATAAAATATTAAAATTGCCAAACTTTTAAAAATAATTTGTCTAATGCATTTAATATTTTTTAAGTGCTTAAGTTGGGCTGGAATGAAAAAAAAGGAAATTGTAGTTAATTTATACTGCGTCGTATGCACGGCGTCAGAGGCGCTTCTTGTAACCATTTATGCAGCGCTATTTCCCAAGCGCGCTTGTAGCAGTGCAGGCTGGGTTTCGAACACGACACATCACGTCTGTTGTTAATACCGCCGCATGCGGGAACGCTACCCAATTTGCCAACCTGCATGCCTTATGTCATCTCTGCTCTATTTATACTATTTTCTACAAACAAATTTGTTCCCCCCTCCAAATGATACCCTGCCTAAGTTGATGCAATAATTCCGATAATTAAAATTTTATATACTAATTTCATTTTATTTTAATATTAAGTAGTAGCTCATCCACACAAAATACTCACCTTCTCCAGGACTTCCGCATGTAATCCAGTACAACTTCTTGATTTGGAAGGGACCACAGCTTAAACTTCCATTGACAACACGGCACTGTCCAATTTGACTGTCACAACCTTCAGACTTTTTTTTAAGAAAAAAGCTTTATTTACATTTTTAATCCATTTAGGATAAGTAGCGCTTAGAAAATTGGGTCTAAAATTATTGTTATGGCTATAAATAAAAAATAATAATTCTAATTATAATAATTATTATTATTTACATTATTGTTGATGATAATGGTGATGATGATGTAATTTAGAACAATTCAATTTCAAAATATTATATAACGAGAGATTGGTTTCATCCCCCAAAATGGTGTCACTCGGGTGCAGTCCGCATCCCCCTAGCTACTGCGCATCGCGCATCAAACAGTGTTGCGGGGATTAACGTAGGAATCTTTTATTGGAGTAGGTTAAGAGCCGAGGGTGCATATCTCTCCCCCAAAAAAAAATTCTTTTAATCCCCCAAATACTTCTTAATACCCAACAGAAACAAGTTGTGTTTTCTATGTTGGATATAAAGCAGACTTGACCATAATAGTATTATAAGGAACAAACTTGTTTTCTTAGAGAAGACTACATCTGTGGAGATGCAGCTGTGTAAAGGGGCGTAAATAAATACCTATCGCTAATTTCTTGATTATTCTTTCCATATTGCATATTTATAAAGTTATGGCTATTTAAATTACGAATTTTTGCAACATTATAATTTTTTATTACAACTTACCTCACAAATGCATTGCAAACAAGAATCCGGAACTACGAGAGCACCAGCTGTTAATGGTTTATTCTCGTAATTAAATATTTTGATTTTATTTGAAAACAAGTGTTGTCAACAGTATCATTGCCGTTATTATAATCAAATTTTCTACTATTTTGAGTCGTTACTACTTACCCATAATTGGCAACATGAATATATATACGTAATTCATCCTTAGGATTGCACAGAGAGTAAATTATTTAATTGGATTTATTTTAGTACAACTTTTTAATGCAATTTTGTGCGATTATTTTCAACTTGGATGTACTTCACAACTTGGTTTCACTAAAGTGAATAATTGCAAAGAGTAAAGTTCATTATCATTATCATCACCACCATCATCATCGTCAGCTCAGAGTTCATCTATTTCTCATCATCTTTTTAGAGTCGGATGAGGATTCTGTTAGTGTTTCGTTGCAAGAATCTGATTACGGAAACTTGTAATGCAGTCATCATCATCGTCAGCTCAGAGTTCATCTATTTCTCATCATCTTTTTAGAGTCGGATGAGGATTCTGTTAGTGTTTCGTTGCAAGAATCTGATTACGGAAAACTTGCATGTGAGTAACCCGTGCTCCTAACTCCTTAACTCGTTCTTTAAGCTACTTTAATGTCCAAAACCATTCATATGCATGAATCCGATTTTGACACTCCCTAAATTGCGGGGCGAGAAGCTGTGGGCATTTTTTCAAATATTTTGTTAGATTCTCTACAAACTAGTTTTTACTCATAATTCACAAGTTTTTTTTTAGTTTTACCTTTAACGCCAAGTAACTTACAGAAGTTATTATTGATTGCGTAATTTAAAAATTGGAAATGCAAGTAAATTACAACTAGGGACACTATTACAGCATTTACTAGTTATGGTCCCTTAAGTCTTCTTTCTCCCAACTTGTGCTTACTTTGTGTTATTAAACCACATCTACAAACCTTGATGTTTTCAAAATTAACTATTATTTGAGCGATGATTCCTTATTTAAGGAATTGTTTAAGCTAAACAAGATAATCGAGCTCTAATTGCATGGCTTATGATAATGAACAGATATTCTTTTTCGAGTCAGTGCTTAAAATAAAATTTGTTTACTTAATTTTAAAATTATAGACAAGATTTCAATTTTCAAATCTACTTATGTTGATTCTGTGCATGCTCTCAGAAGCGACCGAAAAGACAGATATCTTAAGCTGTTATCGATCGGTAATTAAGTATTTAACGAAATTAAGTTCTATATCGATTGGAGATCTTCTAAGAAACAACTGCGCCGTGTCAACGTGTTTGTAAACGTTATCAGGCCTCGAGTGTGGCCGTCACCGCTCTGTAAGAGTATTTAATGAATTATTGTAGGATTTATACGAATTTAGAGGATTAGTTACTAGTAACAGTCGGCCTTAGCTGCATCTCTTCTTATTTATTAACTTTAGCGTTCACTGAAGATGTCGAACGTTTACTTTTATCGATGGTCTTCCTGGATTTTTGCCGGTTTCTTGGTTTTTTATATTTACGCCGTAGCTTTGTACTTTTTGTATACAAGTCAAAGTGAGGTCAGCAACTACGAAAGACGTCAAAATATAGATGCAGAATCTAACTTCATACATCAACACCATTCTTTTAACCAAGACGATATAAATGATTTTAAAAAGGTAGATGTTAAACACAATAACTTTTAAATTATTTTCTAGGTGTGTTCTAATTCTAAATAGACCTCAATATTCAGTTTGAATCTGATTTGACTACCATAGGTCATGCTATATATCTTATTATATTGGATCACAAAAACAATTTGTAGCTTCCAAAAATTTTGCTTAATTTAAAAGAAGATTGTGTCTATAATTTCTTCCATATAATTTCAAACTTTGCAGGTCATGGAATATCGGCAAATGAGATTTATAAATGCACAAAATCGACCTAGGAAGGAAGGTCCGGGCGAAGGAGGTAATGCAGTTCACCTCTCAAAGGAAGAACAAGAACTTGCAGACAAGTTGTTTGCCAAAGAAACATTTAATGTCATTGCTAGCAACAAAGTTGCCATGGACAGGAGGCTCAATGATGCCAGACCTTCGGCGTTTGTATAAACATCTTATATATGAGATGTTTTTCAATTCAGTCATCCTAATCATTACAGTTAATTTACATAACTGGCTGGAATCTTGTGATTGCTTTTTAGATATCATATTAATAATTATGTTTGACTGTGGTGTGGAGAATTTGGATGACAGTTCAAATAATATTTGTTGGGTGATATCCCAAATTCTATCAACATCAACTTTACTTTGATTTTGTGTGAACATGTTTCTAAACTACAAAGATTTTAAGTCTGGGTTAAGTAACTTAATGTTAATGTTAACTATATCACATAACAATTATACTTGTCCTCAAATATTTCAAGATGCCTTAATGTGAAATACCCTGACAAGCTTCCAAATGCTAGTGTTGTGATTGTCTTTTGCAACGAAGCACCTTCTGCTCTGCTAAGAACTGTCCACAGTGTCATCAACCGATCACCACCTCAGTACCTCCAAGAGGTCATCCTTGTGGACGATGCCAGCGAGAGACGTTTGCACACTTTTCTGTATTTTGCTGTTCTTTAAAAAGTTTTTTTTAGTTTCAAGTTAATGATTTCCAAAACAGCTGAGGTAGGCGAGGAATTGGACAACTACGTGGAGAAGGTTTGGCCCGACAAGATCGTGAAGATTGTGAGGTCCAAGGAGAGACTTGGCTTGATTAGAGGCAGGATGCTGGGGGCTGAGCAGGCCACAGGGGATGTCCTCATATTCTTGGATGCCCACTGTGAAGCCACACACATGTGGTTGGTCTTTAGAGTTTTCATCATTTGACTAGAACATGGGAAATAGTCTAATAGAAATCATAATAACAATGTAATAATAATATTATAATAATAATAATAATATTAATAATAGAAACTAATCTCAACCATGTAATTGTAGATTTTATATTTTGTAAATGTTATGTATATATTGAAATATCAATAATGATGAGCAACAGTATTGAAGCAACGTTGAAACAATGTTAGCTTGTGTTTTAGTTGATGAAGCAAGGATGAATGACTCTGTAATGTTTATCCTGCTATTATTGAACTAAGGTGTTTGCTTAAGGATTATTAGCATGAAGTAGTAATCAATTAACAAAGTATTAGAATTAATATCAATTACCATTTAATGATGTTGGATATCACATTTATTTAATAGGATTGAACCTATTCTTGCAAGAATTGGTGAAGATAGATCCATCGTAATCTGCCCAATGATTGACTCTATTGACGACAAAACCCTCAAATACAACTACGGTGGTGGAGTGGCCGTAGGTGGCTTCACCTGGAGTCTCCACTTCACTTGGAGAGGTGTCCCTAAAAGGGAACAAGACAAGAGAAAGTCAGAGGCTGACCCAGCCAGGTTGGTTTTTATTGCGAGAGTATTGAGTTTTATGTGTTATGTAATTTGAACCATAAGTATGTGCTACTGTTTTACATGTTCAATACTGACTACTGTTATCAATCGGTCCATCCATTTACCATGCTCTTGTGGAGGGTTCAACTCCATATTAAGTAATCCAAAAATTATAGCTAAAATCTTATTAATTTTTATTTAGTTGGTTCTTACTTAAATGATATTTTATGACTTTTGCTAAAAGTAACTATTCTCAAATATGATTACTTCTTTATGCTTTCCATAGTTTTATGTAACTTGTAGATATTGATTCTCCTACATTGTTCTTACATTTGGCTTTATTTTGTGCCCTTATCATTACATAATATTATTGCCTGCAATTGTTTTCATTGATATTTATTCATTTAAATTCAAACAGATCTCCTACCATGGCAGGGGGATTGTTTGCAGCAGACAGGAGGTTCTTTTTTGAGCTCGGGGGCTACGACAAAGGGATGGATGTCTGGGGAGGAGAGAACCTCGAAATTTCATTCAGGGTGAGTTTTGTTGACAAGTAGTTGCTGGAATGAATCCATTCAGCATGAATGTGTTAGTGTTAGTCAGAATGTGAAATATTATTTAAAAATAACATAGTAAAAAATGACATCAATAACAAGTCACATATTGTAGAATGAATTAGAAATTAATGATGAGCTTAAGCTATATATGGATTATATTGTAATTATTATTATATTAGTTGGTTTATTAATGGTTTTTATTAAATTATAAAGTTATCAATTTGGTATTGAAGTAAATCAAAATATGGACATTCAAGAATCAATTTAAATCTGTTGCAACTCTGATTATTGATTGATATGGACTTATGCAGCAGATTCACCTTATGTTAACATGGTGAAAAACGTAGCAACAGGTGTTTTGCTTGTGGATGGTCACACAGATGATCATAGATCATATTCACGTGATGATGATAATGATGAGGATGATGATGATGAAACAGGCAAATGTAATTCATTTGTACAGCTATTGATGATATTGATAGTGATGATGATGATGATGATAAATGTAACAGTGATGATGTCGATAGGATTTGGATGCTGATGACAGTTTTTCCCATTTTTCTTTCAGACTTGGATGTGTGGTGGTTCCATGGAGTTTCTCCCCTGCTCCAGGGTTGGTCACATCTTCCGAGCTGCACATCCTTACTCATTCCTTCGTCAGTTGCAGATTGTTCTTTCGTTATGATTGTTTAATTACTGTTAACTTTCATTAATAAGAATGTTAAGCTAGCAAAAGATCTCACATGAGAGAATTTTATGGAATGTATTGCTATCTGATTGATCCTGTTATTTATTTCATCACATCATGATAATGGAATTTTTACTCATCTTCATAGTTTACTATTTACCAATTAACTTTAAAATTATAATTAAGCAAATAATTAACAAAATTCGCTTTGGACATGAATTTGCAGAAAAAGACACCCACGGCCTAAACTCAAAAAGAATGGCTGAAGTATGGATGGATGACTACAAGAGACTTTATTACATGCATCGTTCAGATCTCAAGGTACTTTTGGTCACTCACTAAATTGATAATAATGCCCGGAAGGTAGTTAAAATGTAGATTTAATTCAGACTGAAAATATGTCAAATTCATATTAATAAATTGCATATATCTACTTACAATGAGTGAATGAAAATGGGTTTTTTACTAACATCAACAGGACAAGGATGCAGGCGACATCACAGAACGATTGGAGTTGAGGAAGAGGTTGAAATGCAAGAGCTTCAAGTGGTTCTTGGACAATGTTTATCCAGAGAAGTTCATCATTGACGAAAATGTCCAGGCTTTTGGCATGGTTTGTTGCGTTGTTGCATGTTTTATTTGTCCTGGCTTGTTGTATCCCTACATATTTTTTTAGGCACTAAATTTATTTATTTCACTTCATATATTGCTGTATTAAATTATCCATATCGTGATGCTAATTATTATAAAAACATTCAAAATCAACATTGGGTTCCATGTTGTTTTGAAGGCCATTAAGAATAAATTTTTATTATTTGTTAATTTTAAATGTTATTTATTTCATTTATAGGTAATTTCATATTCATTGTTCTTATGTTGTTTGAAACTTGAATGTTGCACTTATTACTTTCATGTAACAATAGCATGTTGAAATAAATTCAAATATTTTCGACAAACGCAATGTTGTTTCTACACCTCCGTTGTAATGCCTCTAATATTTTTTGTAAGAAGCCATCTGATGATAATTAAAGGATTTTTACATTCCAAGCATGTAAATTTATATCTCATTTAACATTGTTAATTGAAGGTTATTAAAGTACATTTTCAACCATTTTGCATAAATATGTTATTTTTAATGAATTTAAATTTAAATGATGCTGCAGAGTACCAACTGAATAAAACACAGTTACAATTAATTGACATAAGGGCATGCATAAATTTAAGTATTTACAATTTTTCAGCAAAATCAACAACAACGATAAAATGCATTGTACTCATTTTAAGTGTCATAAACATGCCTCATGTTTATTCAAAGAGAATACTTTTGTGCTTCAGGTGAGCAACCCGTCGACCCGTTTGTGCCTTGATATCCTCGGGAAGGATGAGAAGACAACTTTCCCTCTTGGGGTGTTCCACTGCCAGGGTGGAAAAAGCAGCAGTGAGGTGTGATGATGATGATTTTTCTTGTATCACATTTAAATTTGTTAATTCCTATTAAAATTAAACGTGGCATAAAAATTGTAAATAGGTGTTTAGGACATGTATACATATATCTTGAATTATTGATGACACATGCTGAACCTTCACATTATAAGTAATTTACATTTGGTGAGGCAACATGTGGCGTTAAAAACAAATGTGATATGTTGACATATTATATTAATGCCTTTTTCAACACCAACTTCATCATAACTGAACTCGTTGCAGGTGTTCTCGTACAGCCTTACCAATGAATTGAGGAGGGAAGACCTGTGCGTCGATGGCATTTCAACGGACGGAGCAGATGTCAACATGCATTTTTGTCATGGGCACCAAGGCAACCAGGAATGGATCTACGACAAGGCAGTTATAATTAATTTCTATTGCAATCATCGTTGCTGCAGTTATTGTTATTATTTATTACAAGTGATTTGAATTGCTATTGCTAATGCTTTGAGTGCACAACCATTATTATGCACTTAATTAGTTGTATAAAATCAACTTTAATGTTCGGTTTTACAACTAGGGGACTAAGCAGATCTTCCACTCGTTAAAAGTCGTCTGCCTCGATGTTGAGGGAGTGTCAAGTGGAGGAACATTGAAAGTGAGGAATTGCAACCCAGACTCCCCAACCCAGAGATGGGAATTTGAAAAGACTTATGAGTCTCTTCCGGTGACGAACTGAATGTTGAAGTCTTTGGAGATTTTGTGCTCATTGTGCTCTCTTCATGGATTTTCAAGTTTTACCTCTCAAAGCATTCCAAGATTTTTATGCCATTATTTTGTTGTGTTATTATTATTGTTGTTATTATTATTATTATTATTATTATTATTATTATTATTATTATTATTATTATTATTATTATTATTATTATTATTATTATTATTGTTATTGTTATTGTTATCGTTATTATCATTATTATTATTACCACTATATGAATACCAAATTCTAAAGACTCGGTTGTGTTTTAAATCTCGGGTAATAGTTTTACTGACGATTTTATTTTTATTAATTATTGTTATTTGATATTCTCAGTGCATCTCTTCATCATTGTTTTGGTTTTGTGATTATGCATTATGCATGTTCTGCTTAGTGGATTGTAATTTGGGGCTAATTTATTTATCATTTTATCAATTCATTAATTAATAAGTGTTTATTGCTCAGGTTTACTCTATTTGGTCTTAGCAAGTAATGGGTTTGTTCGAATGCAGCTTTAATTCTCTATAAGGTTGTCAATTTGTTTCTTTTTTGAAGCAAGGAAATTGCTAGTATCAGGTGATATCCTGCTGAGCATGATTAGTAATAGTATTATCATAATTGTTAAATATTTCTTCCTTGAACTCGTTAGGCATGACCAATCATATGCAAGGTGTACAAAATATGCAGATATTGCAACGAATTAACGGCGTTTAGTTGGGCATGGTTTTTAAATTTGATGAAAGCCAATGGCTCATTACAATTGCAACGCTTGACTGTTATTGGCTGCTTAACTGATAATTATTAACTAATGCGTGTCATTATATTAGTACTATTATGTGATATTTATGTTGGCCAATATAAATATAGGTTTTTGGTGATTTGGTCTTGCAGAATTGTCACCTAAAAATGAATGCATGTGTGAATGAAACATGTTCAGTGCTATTTTTGCTGATGTGTCTCTGAACTGTAAATTATGATTAAAGTCTTTTTGAATTATGTTGAATTACAATAACAATTCAGAATGATTTTGTGAGATCCAGTTGAAAATTATAAAATTGTTGAAATCAATAACGTACTTGCATGTCAGTTGTTCTCTTGCTTAAGCTCCATTTAATTAATTTCTGCATTCCTATTGTTATCAGAAAGGTGTTTCAGTGATTGGGTTGTGAATCGCACGCGAGCAATTTTTAAAATGAGTTATAAAGCTACCAATAAAATGAAATGTGAGCATTTCACGTTAGTAATCCATACAGTGGCGGATTTAGGGGTGGGGGCGAAAAGGGCCATGGACCCCCCCGTCATTTTTAAAGTCTAAAAAAAGCTGAAATCCGCCAATAAACTTTGTCCTACACGCTATAATGCTATTTTGCATATTCCACAAGTTCTCGTTAATTTTAATTGGAATCTTATTGTAGTTTTATGTACAACAAAATGATGATATGTATGAAATTGAGTAATATTGAACTTATAATTAACGGGAACCATTTATATTTGTCAGCTGTGAGCAAATTTTCATTTCCTGATTTTCATTGCCCTGATGAGTTTGTCCTTAAATATAACAAGCCGTCAAGTGTGATGCTGCAAAAGTCAGGATTAGATATTGTGCCAAGCAATGTATGAAGTTAAAACAACTCAAGCCACTTTGAATGATGTTCAAACCAATGTTGATAAACAGTTTAATGAAATTTATGACAACATTATAAAACTAGCAAAGATCTCTGGCGCTGAACCTCTGTCCCTAGAACATGTGGCAGGCAAACCATGAGGAGCAACATATCAACCAATGATCTCGTTGCTTTTTATCGACAATCAGTTTTCATACAATTTCTTGATAATATGATTTAAGGACTTCAAGAGCGCTTTAGTCCAAGACACAGTGACATTGCATTGGCCTCCAAGTTGATGCCATCTGTTATGCTAAAAAATCCTGAAGCATTGTCTAGTGATCATGCTAAAGATGGTTGCAGACGCTTTTCCAGACTTGCCATCGACACGTGGATTACAATCGGAGTATGAGCAGTGGTGGGTAAATGTTGGATTGACAATCTCAAATTTTGTAAATTCTCTACAGAGATAATATTGGCTTTCTTTCGTAGTTTCATATTTCAGAATCTGAAGTGTGTTTAAGTTATTGAGAGATTTTACAAAATGTGCTTGGTGAGTTCTGCGACAAAATCATAATTTGGACGTTAGATGCCTTAACTATTTGTTGATAGAAGTTCAACGTTTAGTTATGCCTGTAACCCACGACTTTCTAACAACAAATAGTTTAGATGAAAAGCCAAATTGCACATTTTTGTTTGTAGCATACCAGAAGTCAGGGCTTATTTGATGCTTATCGTCGGAAATTCACTGATCAGACAAAATGCAAATAAATAAAAATGTACAACTTTAATTAAAAAACTTACCATTTAGAAATTTCGATTCAGCTTTAACTATAAATTGTTTGCAATTTTAATTTTTCACTCCGTTTTTATTATTTTTATGATTTTTTACAAAATTTTTCGAGGCCAGGAATTCGAATTCATTGTCCCTTTTTCCAAAAACCAGGAGGAATCCGTGGGAAGGCAAAGCTGCATAACCCATTTTCAAAGCTCCTTTGATCGATGTCTGGACATACCTGCATTGATTTATAATATATTCAAGCCAGCTAATATTATATCGAAATAAATGATATCGGATATATTGCGAATGCAGATTTAAATATTTTTCGATGGCAATTTAGTGATATAAAGAAGAATTACTGGCCTGAGGCAGGCACAAGCGAGCAGGTTGAAAAGGATAAGAAGACAGCACGGGATGCAGACGTTATAGAGGACAAATTGTTCGTATTCTTCTAAGATACGATCAGGGCAACTTTCCTGATGCCGAAAACATGATTAATATATTAATTATTTGACACTTAATCTATTTCTAATTTATTTCTTTGAATATTTTTAAAATGGCAATCTAATTCAGCGTTTTGTGGCAAATTTAGCTGAATTTTAATCAGAGTTTGGCTAGAATGACTTGAAAAATGGTCAAGTCCTTGGAAGGGTCGTAGTTCTCGTGAGTTCCCTTTAAAATGTCCGCCATGATACAAGCTCTTTTGGCGAATGGGCTGCAACAACTGAATGGCACCATCTGCGAAGGGGCATCGAAAGACAAGAATAATTTTAATTATTACCTCGTTAATATGTTTACATAAATATTTACTTAGGACTGTGAACAAGTGAATCTGCAGAAATTAAATTGATTTAATTACTTGACGAAAATAAAACTGAAGAATGAAAACAAAAATAACTTGTCTCCTTTTATCTGCCAGCTCCTCATCAATCCATGAATTCTTGAGCCAATCCGTAAAGTTGTTCAGTCCACAGCACTGGAAACGCTGCTGCGTGACATCGAATTTCTCCTTGTATTTTGGAAAACTTTTGTATTTTTCAAATGCTTCGTTCATCTTGTGCTAAAAGAAACCAAGACATTCAATTTTATATTTCGCTTATTTTTTCCAATTTACATAATTAGTATTACCGCTTATTTAATTATTTTATTAACTGTGTTTAACAAAACTATTGACTAATACATTGAATAGATTTAATCTGGGAGAGTTAAGCTCATTAAGTCATTCACAAAAACTGGAATGGAAATCATTTTAGATAATCCTTTTAAAAAATAAACTTGGTGGACCTTCAAGCCATTCCTGAACTGCCACCCCTGTTTGCGCTCAAACCACAGGCACCAGAGATACAACACGGCTTCAATTAGGTTGATGACCAAAAGAACAAGCAGAAATTTAGAACCTCTTCTGCGATTCGATACTGACGTGTTGATCCAGGACATCAAAATTTCTGATTGCATTCATTTCATGAATAGTCATTGTCATTGATAAAATTAGATTGATTATAACTAACATTCATTAAATAGTATTAGAAATAACTATTATTTTTGACATCGGAAATAGACTTGTTATAGTAAGGATGATTCAAACAACTTGTCATGTAAATGTTTGGCATAATAACTTATTAAAAATTATTCATGTAATAATAATATCTGTCATCTCTTGATAATAATGATTAAAATAGGAAATAACAGATGTGGCATTCATTATATCTGATGATAGATTATTACTACTTGTGGAGAGTTTTCTTGAGGACCAGGGACATCATTTCCTTTCATCATTTCAGCTTTTTTGGCAAACAAAAACTCTTACAAACTGAGACGACTTTTTTTTGCTTATAGCCAAAATTCAGGGGGAGACAAACCTAAACTTGAGGAGATAATGGTCATCCATTTTTTGCGTCTAAAGTCGTCCCCCCCCCCAAAAAAAAATTACGTCCCTGTTGATCAAACTTGTAATACAGACATGTAAGAACTTACTGACCAATGGTACTGTAGAATATCCCTATAACTCCTGCTGTAACAAGGAGGATGTGCAAGGTTGTTTCATTCAAATTTGGCACAAGTCCAAATGCCTCCTGATACCTGATGATAGTTTTGTTTGAATTTATTATTTTAATTTGAATCCAATATACTTCATTTATTTAGTGGCTATTTAAATATTAGAATATATTCGTAATAAAGTTAAATATGAGATTTCTTTGCAAAATCGGAGTTAGTGCCGGAAATGTGTTTATTTGGAATAGAATCTTGAACGAGATGGCACCCCGTCATAACAGCCCGGCGACAGAATAGCCCCGACAAAACAGCCCCGTCAAAACAGCCCGGCGTCAAAATAGCTCAAGACAAAACAGCCCCGACAAAACCGCCCCGACAAAACAGCCCCGTCGAAACAGCCCGGCGTCAAAATAGCCCAGGACGGGAAAATCCCGTCAAAATGGCCCCGTCAAAATAGCCCCGACAAAATAGCCCGGCGACAAAATAGCCCAGGACAAAACAACCCGGCGACAAAATAGCCCGCGACAAAATAGCCCAGGACAAAACAACCCGGCGACAAAATAGCCCGGCGACAAAATAGCCCGGCGACAAAATAGCCCCGTCAAAACAGCCCCGTCAAAACAGCCCCGTCAAAACAGCCCTGTCACCAGGGTCGGACTGGCTTAAAAAACCGGCCCGGGAAATTTTATTTAACTCCTACTTTGATCAACTTAAACATAAGAAACACTAGAGTCTAAAATTTCTATCCACTATTAACTATTATAACAGCTTTTTCATCGTTTCACTAGTCGATGCTAAAACATCAATGATTTCATTGTTATTGATTCTTGGAAAAGAGTCTTTCTCACAAGACATCAGCATGAATGATCGTAGAATTGACTGGTTCAGAAAATTTCTTAATCTGTTCAAAACGTATTTCAATTTTGAAAACGACCCCTCACAAGCAACTTGTGATCAGGATAATGTCAACACAAATTTGTAAGCCAGATACAAATTTGAATAAGCAAGACTATGCAAATTAAACTTCTGGAGAACAATAATAACAACAAACAATACTCAAAATGATCAAAGCATTCAAGCCACTAATTTCGAATTAAATTTTGATTCAGTTTCACAACATTTTTAAAAAATACTTTGACATGGAGTTATCATGGGGCTATTTTGACGGGGCTATTATGTCGCCGAGCTATTTTGTCGCCGGGTTGTTTTGTCCTGGGCTATGTTGTCGCCGGGCTATTTTGTCGGGGCTATTTTGACTGGGCCATTTTGACGGGATTTTTCTGTCCTGGGCTATTTTGACGCCGGGCTGTTTCGACGGGGCTGTTTTGTCGGGGCGGTTTTGTCGGGGCTATTTTGTCTTGAGCTATTTTGACGCCGTGCTATTTTGACGGGGCTGTTTTGTCGGGGCTATTCTGTCGCCGGGCTGTTATGACGGGTCACCGAACGAGATTTTATTAAATGCACGATTTTAAAGAATAGATTTGAATCCATTAAATTGTAAAATGATTTTGAATCTGTTAGCGTATTGTTATTATTGTTTAATACTTTTATTGTTAATAATTACTAAATTTATCTATTTAATGTTGATTTGAAGTGATACTGAAGCTTTTTTAAATAATTATTTCCAACTAAAATTTGTCACCTAGACTTGATTTTGACTCCAGATGAAATGACGGTGAGCTGTAGAAAAGCCATGATGACATTCAAAATGATGACTAACATCAGAATATTCTGTCGAGCCGATTCACCAACCATCACCTTGCCGCACAATTTTGCCATTTTCAACTCTTTAAACTAAATAGCGCTCCTGCCAGCTTTCTAATAGTTTTAATTATGTTAATGTTATGAGTCATCGTAACAATTTATACTTATGCAACCATATTTACTGAAACTAAAATGATTTTAGAAAATCTTGTAAATAGTTGAAGATATATGTTTCATACGTGCCAACAAAGTTGAATTTATTTCCAAGCAAAAGAGGGCATTTTAGACTGTTAAAACTATGTCAACTGCAAATGTCTAGCGAGAATTTTAACAAAGCTGAAATATTAGTAGATTATTACTCCTTTAACATTCCAAATTAAATTAAGACCTTTAAAAAGCAAGTTTTTGTTTAATAATTTAATGTTTAATAGTTTCATTTTTCAAATTGATAATCAAAACTACGACAAGTTTTTAATCACAACGCAATATAATAAACGTTGAAAATGATGAAAAGTCAGGGATGTGCTTGCCAATCAAAGCTAAATTCAGTTTGCAAAAGTGCACCTAATAGCTTCTCAACTACTGAAGGTTTACAGATTAGGAATAGTTTAGGTACTAACAGTGTTGAACCGTAACGAAGTAAATGTCGCTGGTTACTGTACTGAAGTACACTTAAAGTAGTACTTTAATTGTAACAAAATGTTCTATTTTCGGACATATTTTTACCTTGTCCGCCTCAAAGCTTTACAAAGTAACGTAGATAAAACTATATATTGATTAAAACGCATTATTGAATTTGAAAGCAGACAATTCGCAACTAAACAAGTCAAAATAACTTTTAATAGAAAGGAAATGAAACGCACTTGAAACAACAACAAAACTCCACTCGAACTCAAAACAATCACAGAAACTAAAACGGGCCAAAGTTCAGAAACTTAAATTGTCTGCTAATTATGCTCGCCGACACAAGAATCTTTATTTTAAGTTCTTATTGATTCTTTTGTTTGGTTCGAGAACCACTTTCCTTTCCGATATTGCAGTTTATGGGTTTATAAACCAAGTTTTTTAAATATATGTTTTAAAACTTTTAAACTTAAGGAATCTTCAGAAGTAGCCAATTTGAACATCAGTAGCGAAGATCGGCTTGCATGTTGGTCGAATGGGTTACGTTCCTGCTTTCGGACGTAATGGCAACAGTCGTAATGTGTCTTGCTCGAAACCCAGCGCGCACTGCCACAAGTGAAGGAGCGCTGTATAAATGGCTACAAGAAGCGCTTTTGTCATGAACGGGATGCCGATGCCAATAAAGGAAGCCTATCTGTCGATGTACGCAGACGATATCACCCTTTGGACCACTGCTTCCAAACTGGGCAATGTTACGTCCTGCATGCAAAAGCAGCTTAACGAAAGAGCTAAGATTTTATTTGCCAATGGATTTAAAATATATCTGCTAATAAGTCCCAAGCAGTTCTCTTCCGCAGAAACAGGATGGACGCCAACGTCAAGTTTAGTATCGCCAACGAGCCCCTTTCTGTGTCCAATGCTGCTACCTTTTTGGACATCGTCTCAGACAAAATATTGACTTGGAATTCACATGCGCCGGCAGTAAAAAGTGATGATAACTGAACCTACTTTTAATAGCAAATTGCGAGGTGGTAGTCCAGGCAATTCCAGTGAATTCAAAAATTCTGTGGGGTATTTGACTATGTCATCCTGGCTGGTAAGTGTGTCGACTGATTTGAAGGAAAACAATTGTAGCTGAAGAAAATTTTGAATGGTAGCATTGAGATCATCGGCATCTTTGTTGTTTTGCTGTGTGTGCTCAGCCAATTATGGTTTTTGAAATGTTGCGCTACGTCCGGAAAACACGCTGAATAAGCTCCTCTTTCGAGTCTGTCACGTGACAGGAATTTGCGGTAATGTGATGAATCCGGTTGAGGAAATCACCGGACAGAATCATGGCCCCGCCAAAAGTGTTTTGATTGTCACGAAGATTTTTTTAACATTCTGTCAAGCGCCTCCAGTTACCTCTTGTGGGTCATCGTGCATTCGTCCCAAACGATCAATGTGCAAACCTGTATAATCGTTGCCATTGCGCTGTTTTTGGCAATGTTGCAAGCTGCTTCCTTGATTTGCCTGTTTAGTGGCAATTTCAAGGCAGAATGTGCGATTCATCTGCCTTCTAACAAGGTCGCGGCTATTCCAGATGAAGCTTATGCTAGGGCAACTTCATTCTGATTGTCGCCAAAAGCAGTGACATTAGGAACGTTTTTCCAGTCTTTCCGAGAGCATCAAGGAAGTAAATTCCATCAGTTCCGTTGTTCACAGCTTCTATCAAAGAATCTTACGCAACCCTATGTTGTTGATTCAATTTTGGAACATTTGTACGAACTGCCTCGGTGTCGTATTGTTGTTCTTTTTGTAACTCGCGGTTAAATGCGTCGATTGGGTGATGTCATGCGTAAAAACGAGATGTGTTAAACAGATGTGAGCTGCTTCTCGAGTCGGAAAATCGCCGCATACTTGTTGATAAACCACCAAGTTGCAATATAACACATACCTTAATCTAAAATCTTTATAATAAATATGAAAACGAAAACAAAAAACGAAAGAAGAGTGACAACGGCGACTGTCAATATTGGATTCAGTATCGAATCCATCTTTAACGAAAACAAATTTTCCTTCAGACAAATAGAAATAAATACCAAAACGTGTACTTTTGGTTTTTCAGAACCACCGAGGAAGAGACCAAGACTCCGAGAAAGATTTTCAAACTTCTTAGGAAGTGCGAGGTCGTTCAGATGGGTCGTCAGGCTGTTGGGTGGAACCACTTCGTCAAATGGTCTGAGTCTTGCCCTACGGTTAGGCTTGTCATTCAGGAGAGAAGGAGGGAATTGGAAAGAGATCGAGTCATTAAGGCAGTGCAGCAGGCACAGCAGGGTCGATGGACCGCGTGGTAAGACGTGGTTCAGCGTTCCATCGGTTGGAACGAGATATGGAGGATGTCTCTGATAAAATCGATTTATGACCAACTTTCCTCTAAGGACAATTTGCGAAGATGGGGTTTGACGGAAAACTGTAAAAGTGAGCTCTGCCACGATTTCGAGACACTTCATGTGCTCTCAAATTGCGAATATGCCCTCGACAATGGTGGGTACACGTGGCGACACAATAAGGTCCTAAAGTGGTGGAAGCTACCAAAATGGCGGTAGCTAAAGCAAATTCTCGCAAGATTGCGTTGCAGCGGAAGGTATACTTTTTGCGAGAGGGCTTTTCACTACACTGTAAGAAAAATAGACTCCCTCCGAGGAGAGACATTCTTGCAGAAGCTAATGATTGGACTGTAGCAGCCGATCTGGAAGGCTTAAGACACTATCCCCAGCTGCTTAGGGATAGCGGCAGGAGGACGGATGTTGTTCTCGCATCGTCGTCGTCAGGCGCTCTCATTTTTATAGAGTTGACTGGGAAGGTAGGATCGAAGCAAGTAATGTACTGAAAGAAGAGAAATACTCTGAGCTAGCGAAAGATCTAGAGGTGAGCGGGTTTCGGGTAACGCTAATGCCCATTGAAGTTGGGGCGAGAGATGGTTAAGTCAGCCTACACGTTCCTCACTCAAATAGGTTTATCGAGCAGGGAAAGAACTAGGGCTATGATAAAAAAAATAGGCAGCATTGTGTTGGGTTTGGGAGATGAGAGGCCGTTAGCGTTGCTAAGAATAGATATCGCGGTTTGGTTGTTGAGATGATGGAGCGCGCATGCGCAAATGGCGTAAAAACGCTTATGAGCGTTTGAGGCAATATATGCGCGCGTCCGGTGAGCATATATTTCTAAGTGACGGCGGCCGCTTCAAAGGAATTATAACGCTCAGTTTACATTATATGGGATCGATGCGCAAAGGTCGTCGTGAATTTCATCGATCACCGTATAACGTGAGGTGCGTTACGTTGGAGTCGGATAGGTAGGGTTTTCACCGACAGGGACACCCGCCTGATCAACGGGTGTGTGGCCCACCCCTCGAGAACGTCAGGAGTTTGGGCCGAAACGTTTGATGACGGGGGCACTCCTCTGATGATTCCCTGTCGGTTAGCACCGCGATAGGAGTTTCCAAGCTCTAGTTTTCTAAGTTCGAGAAAGATTTTCTATTGTTTTAAGAAATAATAGTATATACGAATAGTCCTGTGTGCGGCTGGAGTTTTTTGCAACAGTAACCGTTCTCATCAATTATTCGTGAGATGATTATCCAGGTCAAGAGGCGAGGTCTTGCCCATAATTAAATAAAAAATAACTTTTAGAAAACAACAAATATTACTTTATTTGCAAATTTAAATTATAAATATTTGAAAACTTTTGTAACGCTCTTCACCATAACAAAAATAGCTACATCGTCGGCAATAACCCGGAACTGCGTATCCAGAAAACAAGCTGAAGTGACCTAATATTCAATTATTAACTTAACCCCAACCTTAAACATGGCCCTAACCCAAGCCCAAGCACAGAACTTTGCAGCGCGGTTTGGCCATCTTCCATGCATACGTATTTTTTAAACCTATTCATTCCAAGCACATCTATGTATTTCCGTGTGAAATCATGGAAATTTAGTTCGATATTTTTGGCTATCTTCCATGCAGTACATGACATAACCTTACGGTAATTATGTAATTTTTTATAAGGTACTTATTTCCAATTTTCCGTTTTCATGGCTTATGCACACAAATCATAGAACTCGGAAAACCGGACTTGCTCAAATGGCGATAGTTCACATCTTTGTATAAAAGAATTAAATTACAGTTTCAGTCAAGCAATGAATTCCTCCATATTGACAACCCTATTCTCCATTCTTGCTCTTTCAGCTGCAAAGCAGAGGATATGGCTTTTAAGGCTTTCCTCTGGACCAGTCAGGATAAGTTTTTCATCATTTTTCTGAAATAAAACATTAAAGTTAAAGTATTGCTTGGTGGATAACAACTAGGAAGAATAGTCAAAATAATGCTTTATGACTTAATTCAATGTCACCACTTAATAAGATCACATTATTTGATCTACAAATTATTCTAATAAACATCTGTAAATTGTTTTTTCTTAGAACAAAACAATATTATGGTTATTATATTAAGCTTAAGGCGCTTTAGAAGCAATCTTATAACTAAGATTTAAAGATAAACCTGCTTACCTGTATGGCTTCAACGAAACACTTGATTGTTTCCAAGTCAGAATCTGCATGTCCTTGTCTCTTCTGTCCTTCTTCATGGACGTTGTATGTCTCTGAGGAATAAAGGCAAATTTAATGTTTTAGATTCAAAGGTGCATTTAAATCCAAAATATTTATTAAAGACATTTCCACGGCAAACACCTCTGAACTAAAGGTTGAATTTTTGAACTTCTTTAAAGACAATTTATAATTCTAAAGAGTAAATTCTGGTGTATTTAATATTGTTGTAATTGGAAGCACTATTTATTAACTGATTCATTAATTAGTAGAAATAGTTTAATAGATGGCTATTTTTAAACCGTAAAAAGTTTAATTATATTGTAGGTGTTAATTCTCACTTTTTGTTTCACTCAAAAAGTCAAACACTGACAAGTTTGCTTCAGAAAAATGACAGATTAACTCTCCCTGGCAAAACATAAAATTGTTTATTATAAAATTATTTAAATATAAACATATCAATAAATTTTATTGTAAAATATTTTAAATTTAAAGACAAGTCACTAAATAAATCATTGGATAACCATCTACTAATTATATAAAAATGCAACCCAAGGAAAAGCATAAAAAAGACTAGATTACTAGATTAAAAAGAATAATTGGTAAATACTTTAGTTCCACAAATTCTTGTATTCCTTTCACAAACTTCTTTCGTGAATGCAACAGTGGTGAGGTTGATAGTAGCTCCACTTTCAAACTTCATTATCACAACCTGGTTGTAATAATTAATTCATAATTGAGATCAACACATACCCTAACCAGATTAAAATTAGAATAGATATTTTTTAAAAATCTTCATGTCTTAAATTCAGATACAATCATTGAATTAGCATAAAATGTAAAACATCTCAAGATTTTTTAAGATAAATAATAATAATAATAATAATAATAATAATAATAATAATAATAATAATAATAATAATAATAATAATAATAATAATAATAATAATAATAATAATAATAATAATAATAATAATAATAATAATAATAATAATATAATAATAATAATAATAATAATAATAATAATAATAATAATAATAATAAAATAATAATAATATAATAATAATAATAATAATAATAATAAATAATAATAATAATAATAATAATAATAATAATAATAATAATAATAATAATAATAATAATAATAATAATAATAATAATAATAATATAATAATAATAATAATAATAATAATAATAATAATAATAATAATAATTAATAATAATAATAATAATAATAATAATAATAATAATAATAATAATAATAATAATATGGATTACAATGTCCTACATTGATATTAACTATGTCAATAATTAAGTTATTAACCGCAGTTCTAGTATTAAAATTGGCAACAACAAGTGCAAGACCAAACACCTGGTTATCAACAACATCATTATCACCATTGTAGACACATTTTCCATAAGGGCCAGTCTTCAGGCTTTCCGTGATGTTCTCCAAGTCTGGTACGTCATCAGTCAGTGCATTCAAGGGCCAGTTTTTGCAGCCCTTTAAGAGAGAATATAAAAATTAATAAACAGACATATGTATCAGAAAAAATTAGATGTTGTGATCCCAAAAGACTTCTTAGAGATGACATTTTAAAGTCTAAAGATGAATATTTAATAACATTTAACAATTAAACTATTGTTATGTAAATTTATATTCGAAACCCAGCCTGCACAAGCCACAAGCACCCTTGTGCGAGAGAGCTGTGTAAATGGTTAACAAGAAGCGACACTGATACTATGCACATGGCACTATATAAATGAAGTAATGTTAATATAAACATATATATATGTAAAATAAATATGACAAAAAAATCCAATATTCTAATTAGACAAACCTTTTGAACTAAACCACAGTACAGTTTTTTTGCGGAGAAAGCACACTGGTTTTCAACAGAACATTCAAGACACCTGTCCCCTGCTCCTACAGGCTGAAAAAACATTGAAATAATGTGATACTTCAATTTATTAAATTAATTTAAACAATAATTCAATTATGTCCCTATAGAATTGAAATTTAGTCAAGTGAATGTCCAGAGTTGTTATTGTCCTCACGATTGTTAATCATAACATAAATTAATTAACACTTTATTTGTAACGATAAATCATAACTACAAAAGCATAATTTTTAAAAGAAAAAAAATTGAAATCTATTAAAAAAAAAGAATTACTATTAATTCTTCAAAATAAAACAAAATAAATTCCAACTTTATTTTCTTTCTTGAAGTGAACCAGTGACCCAAAAGATGAAATGTACTTGCACTTGTCCTCAGGTCCCAGCCACATCTGAATGAGGTCGACGTCATGGCAACATTTGGCCATGAACAGGAAGGTCGTGGAGTCCTTGTTTCTCCAGTTGCCTCTGACGAACGAGTGGCAGAAATGCCAGTATCCGATCTGGACAAATGTTTGGCAAGTTCAGTCTTCACTAAGAAATATGCTTCGAGTGGACTACACAAAAGATTAAAAACAAATTAATTTTAAATTTATTTAGATTTAAATTAAATTTATAAATTAAGCCTTAAACGTAACCTTCAAGGTCTCTTAGAACATTTATTTGCTGCCACTTTGCAAGGATTCTTTGTGGCAGTCCAGTTACAAAATATTATTATTAAAGTAATTTAAACTTATGACACAAGTTCATTAAAAAACTAACTGGCTCAAGGTGTTGAATATTTATGACTTGACCCAATTCTCCTGACCTGATTATGTCCCTGATCATGATGGCATGAGCATCATATCTGAGTACATGCCCTACAGCCAGCATAACTTTTTCCTTTTTACAAATGTCAGCAATCTCCTTGCAATCTTCTGGTGTTGTCTTAGATGATAAAATAACAAGATAAAATAATTTTTAGTTTTTTTACAAAGCAAGATTGAAGAACCACTAATACTTTCAAAACAATAATATTTATAATAATATTGTTATCTATAATATTAATATTTAATTATTTATAATAATTATTAAAATATTCACAGTTTTTCGAATAAAAGTAAAATGTATTAAGTAATAAAATGAATTTACAACCATTAATAAGACCCAATTAAATTATTAATAGCACCCAACATTTCAAAAACTTTCTTGCAATGAGCAATGCAAACTTTGAGGTTCTTACTGCCATAGGCTTTTCCAGCAAAATATGGTAACCAAGCTTAGCACAGGCAACAGCAGGCTCCTAAATATAAATGAAATAAATCAAGAAATGTCGAAGGGTGTAATAAAACAAGATGCCATTTAAAAACAATAAATTGGATGCAATCGAACCTTGTGCATTTGATCGAGAGTTGTAACCAATACAGCATCAGCAAACTTTGGCTTTACCACAACTTCTTGCCAGGCTAATTGGAATTAATAAATACTCTTCTTTTTCATTAATTAATCAGAAGTTTAGAGCAAAATATCAACATTAATAGTTGTTGATGTTAACCAGGTTGATGTACATACTTTCAAATACTGCTTCAGGAGGAATATTGTGGAGTAGTCTCATTTTCTCTCTTCTGCATTTGTTTGGATCCGCAACACCAACAATCTTGTAAATGTTCAATAATTACGAATACAGGAAATAGTAAAATTGAAATCACATTATTAATAAGAGTCAATTTGTGAGTCACTTACTTTAAATTTGTCTTTGCAGTTAAGCGCATATCTAGAATACGCGAACCCTCGATTTCCGGCTCCGATCACGATGGCCTTAACTTGTCTCTCAACCATTTCTCAATTTTCAAACAGATTCTACTTTCATAAATTTAATTTCTTATAACCGGATTTAGTTTTAAACTATTTCGTACGTTCTGCAAAAGCTAGGTCTAAAGTTCAGCACAGGTGACTTGCAATCAACCGAGTGTCAATTCGTGGAATTTTTAAGCTGAATTTAGCCTTTTTACTTAAATGAATTAGATTCAATTTTATCTTATGATTTTGTATTCAATGATTAAAAATTTTAAAAAATGCCATTACTTTAATTTAACAAAATAAAGTTAAAATGGCTCGTCGAATTCGTGAAGCAGGACATCCAATCAGAAGGCACAAGAATTTTTAGAAAAAATTAAATGATTAGTGAATTGAAAGTATTCATCCCGTAAAATTTTGAAGACATCATCCATCTGGACCCCATGGAAGCAACATTTGGGGGGCAGTGGCGTACCAACTATTATTGCCGCCCGGGGCGATCATAAGATTTGCAGCCCCCACCCTCTCATGGCCGTTAATAATCCGTTAACATTCAAGTTTTCGAAAAGCTCTGAAATATTTTTACAATCAAATCGGTTAAAAATCTACAAACTCTCCTCACCTTTCTGCATTTTTTTGTAACAGTTTCAAAATTCAGTGTAGAGAGAGGACTGCCAAGTCTGTAAGCTTTGACTGGCTCGTCGATGATCAAAGGTAGTACGACCTTTACTTCAATCTCTTCACTTTCGTCAAAGAACTCTTTTTTCACTATGTTTTATCAAATAATTCAATCATAATTATCATCAAGCGGATTTGACGGTTTGTAAAAGGCGGATTTGTAAGATCTGACTCTTCAATGGACACAGCAAAACCCTGAGGAGAGCGGGTGGACTGTTTTTATTTCTGCGTCCCCTCAAAATGCCGCCCTTACCGCACGTGGTACGCCACTGGGGAGGGGGTTATTGAACTCCATGAATTGAAGTGGCAGATCGTTGACGTTCCTAGCAGCTTTGAAGCAAGAGGCGCCAAGAACTAGATCATAGGCACAAATTTGGTAAATCTATTCAGAAAGAAAGCTTCAGCGTCTTGTCCTACAGTCCTCAACAATAATCAAGAAAGCAGCCCTGTTTAAGCTTGGACGTTAGCTACGCAACACTTTGGCACTCTCGTTTTCGTAATGGAGATGGAAACTCTGCCACATTCTCAACTTTGACCATGCAGTCCGGCTGTTCTTTCTTTGCGATTTCATACTAAACCTTGTCTTTGTCATTCTCAATGAGCTCCATGGCTTCAGAACGTGCAAAATCGAAGACTTTTATTACAGTTAAAAATGCAGCCTCATTTGCAGCTTTGGATTTAGGGTTTATTTTTCTTCAGATTATCGTACATGCATAACAGTTGCTCAAACTTTGTGATAGAATTTTAGCCGAATTTTTTTAAATTTTTAACTGGAATTTTAGCTCGCAACAAAAAAACCTTGACTCTGTCAATAGCATGGGTCGCAGCCTTTCGAATATCCTTTCAAAAGTTAAAATATTTTTCAAATGAAATAGTTAGCCGTTTTTTGGATTCTAAGTAGTATGTCGTAGAAGCTGTCGAGCGGTGGCTAGCCAGCTAAAATTCAGGTGCTGCTAGATTCATAAAAATCTTCGGCTCTCATGTCATTCACAAGATGGTGTCTTAAATTGATCTCGTACTTGAAGAAATTATGTAATTCAATTCCAACTCAAATGTTAGGTCATCCTTCATAAATGTTTTTTTTACCTAGGTTTAAATTAAAAATTTCGGCAAATGCGGGAATCGTGCTTTCTGGAGAATTACTTCTAATTTTTTACTTTAAACTTAGCGATAAATATCTTTGAGAAATTTACAACAGTTTTATGAAAGTAAATTTGTTTTTTGCATCTATCGAAATTAGAAAATTCCGAAGTCTGTGAGAAACACAAAAGTCTTTGATAGACATAATTTTGCATATGAATCAGTTAGCTGGAATTTGCTAGCTGGCTTGGCTAGATTCAAATTCTGGTTGTTGGTGAGATTATATAAGGGAGCTACGTTTTGGCGCTAAGTAGTTTATTATGAAGTACAACCAGCGCTAACTAGACTCCAATTCCTCCAATTTACGCAACGGACTTTAATCGAATAAATAAAGACGCTAAGTAACTTTGAGTAAGGATCATCTCAATTACGTAGGACTTTAATCACATAAATTAATAAGGCGCTAAGTTAACCTCTCGTTACTCGATAGTCGTTATTGTGCGTGCTCCCCTAATAATATAATATAACTTCGACACTCGACCTGGAGATGGATTGTCAAACTCCGTCAAAAATTGTTGCCACTGCTTTGAGTCAGGCGCTTTTAAACGATGAGAATTCGGTACATTGTTGTGCTCGTTATTCTGTGTCTCGGGTGATCTTATGTCAATTTGTTGTTTTTTTTAGCCTCCAGAGAAAAAATCGATGATCGAAGGAGGAAAAGTGGTTAGAAGTTTTGCTTAATTAACGATGAATTATTTCGATACTCTAAAGCATCTTTAATAGAGTAGTTCGAATTAATTCATAATGTAACAGTGTAATTATTAGGGCTTTTCGTCACCGAACAAGGTATTCAAGGATCATCACAATTTTAAAACTCCTGAGAAAAAAGCTACTAAGAGAGCCTTGGTCACACCAGAGGTAGGTTACGCTGAAATTATTTCGTTTTTGTTAAATATCAACACTGCTATTGTTCTAATTTTATGACATTGTTACATTCCATTTCAATGTATTAAAAATGACTGCTTTGAAATCAGAAAGAAGCAACTGCAAGAGTCGATCACGAGGACGAACCCTTACTCCGACCGAATCCAAACCGATTTGTCATCTTCCCCATCCAGTACAAAGATATCTGGGACTTCTATAAGAATGCCGAGGCTTCATTTTGGACTGCAGAGGAAGTTGACCTTTCTAAGGACATGGCAGACTGGGAGAAACTTAAGCCTGAGGAGAAGGAATTCATCTTGCATGTTCTTGCATTCTTTGCTGCCAGTGATGGAATTGTCAATGAAAACCTGGTTAGTCAAGTAGAGGCTTTGGTTTATGAAATATGCAAAAAAGATGTTTTGTTTCTGTCTTTTGTGATTCCTAGCTGTAAAAATATATTATTTTATTGTTAACCATTTGTTATGGCCTTATCACAGTGTGGCTATTATCACATTTTAATCGTTTTGACCTTTTTCCTCTTAATCAGGTGAGTAGATTCAGCGAGGAAGTCCAGATTCCAGAGGCGAGGTTCTTCTATGGATTTCAGATCGCCATTGAGAACATTCACTCTGAAATGTACAGCCTCCTCATCGATACTTATGTTCAAGATCCCAATGAAAGGTTGTTTTCAAGGAATTTTAGGAAAGATACAATCTCTAAATGGATTGTTAGAATTTATGTGACAGCTCCATTAATGTCAATTCACCTTAATTGATTGATGCAACAAAACTAATGACATTTGGAGCTATTGATTTATTTTTTGCTTTTCAATCTGTTCAGTTGTTTATAAAGTGATTTCTGACGAGATCACTTTGTCTCAATAATTAGTTTTAGTAGAAAATGTGTTCAAAATATTATGCTAGTCTTTGGTTATTTGTTGTTAATAATTCTAATTGAATTTGCAGATGAGTGGAGATTTATGTCATTCTTATGTATATAGTAATTCTATGAAGTTAGAGATAATTTATATACTTAATACTTACATAATCTAATATTGCTGTTATTAATAAATGTGGCAGTATTTATTTGCATGAATGTTGGTTATGTCATGTTTCTTAATCCTGATAGGATGAGGTTGTTCAATGCCATTGAAACTGTGCCTTGCGTGGGCAAGAAGGCTTCATGGGCCATAAAATGGATTCAAGATGAGCAGTCTTCCTTCGCTCTTCGACTGATTGCGTTTGCGGCCGTCGAGGGAATATTCTTCTCCGGCTCGTTCGCTGCCATCTACTGGTTGAAGAAGAGGGGCCTCATGCCTGGACTGACGTTCAGCAACGAACTGATCAGCAGAGATGAGGTAGCAACATTTTGAATTTAAACGTTTTCTTGTTTCGATGGGTATTCATTATTCAAGAAGAATATTTACGTGTGCCTTATTTTTACATATTTTGACCTTATTGTTTTTATTAATATATTTAAATATTGTTATGTAAAATGTATTATTTTTGCTCCACAATTATATGGAATCGCATTTATCCGAATTTTGAGTGCCTTATGTATCGAGATAAGACATGAAGGCACTTCTTAATCGATCCACCATTTATATAGCGGCCCTGTCCTGGCAGTACAGGCTGGGTTGCAAAAACGACACATATTGACTGCCGTTGTTAATGCTACATGCAAGACCTCAACCTTTCCAACCTGCACTTATGGCTCGTGGCACTCTTTTTTGATGGCGATACAAAGTTCATAGTGCAAAAGTTCATTCCTGTCATCACTAATGAAACACAAACACAATGCTGTTCTAGGGTCTCCACACAGATTTTGCTTGCCTTCTCTTCCGCCACATCAAGCATCGGCCCAGTCAAGCCGTCATCCACGACTTGATCCGAGAGGCGGTCGACATCGAAAAAGAATTCCTCACGGATGCTCTTCCGGTCGACTTGATCGGGATGAACTGCACGCTCATGTGTCAGTACATCGAGTTTGTTGCGGACAGGCTCCTTGTGGAACTAGGATGTGATAAGGTTTGTGGCTTCTTGTTTGGCAAATGATTGTTAGCAGTGGTTAGGTATGTTGGCAGTGATTTCTTTTTGCATTATTCTGTGATTTTAGTAGTTTAGTAAGGTTTATTTTTCTTTTTATTTTTTATGTTGATTGTTGCACTTTTTATTATCCTAAATCCTCTTATAATTTATTAGGGGAATGTCAAGTTTGTGTCACATTAAGTGGTTATTTATATCACAAATTCTATAAGAACTTCAGATGACCCTGAATTTGTTATGTTTTTTTATGCATTCGTAATTATCTATTCTTTTCAGATTTGGAAATCGGACAATCCATTTGATTTTATGGACAATATATCGCTGGAGGGTAAAACAAACTTTTTTGAGAAGAGGGTAGCAGAGTACCAGCGAATGGGTGTCAAGTCTTCTGTGAACAATCATGAATTTGATCTGAATGCAGATTTTTAGTTGACTGTCCGGACTGATGGTTTTCATCGTATCTTCGTAGAATATTTAATATTCTGCTTTTGGTGGACATGTTTAATAATGGTTTTAGAAAAATCAATTTGACAGCTCTAATTTTTTATGCTAATGCTGGCAATTTGGCCATCCAACACAAATTTCTATATTTTCTGTTGCATGCAGGCCCCACGAGAGGGTGAAACTGGTGCGCCGCACCAGGGCCTAGAAAAGTTTAAGGGGGCCCATGAACATTAGAGCTCACAATTGAAATGGACAATTACACATGAAATTTTTATTGTTTGTATGATGCCGAAAGGAAAGTAAAGGGAAATTCCCCCTCAACCTTCTCTGTGAGACAACCTAATAATTCCAAATACAAAGTTTTTGGTGGGGGACTAGTGTTGGAAAGAGACGTATAAAACCGGGTCAGCGTTGGGGTTGACTCGATCCCATTCTTTATCTTGTATTTTTTGCCCAATATTAATTTCAACCGGATTACGTAACCAGATATGCGGCACATAATCGACTTCTCTCGTTATTTATCTGAAATGAATCATTTAAACATTAATTTTGGAAAAATACATGCATTCATTACATTCTTAATGCAATTAAGAACAACAAACCCATAATTGATTAGAAGAATTAAGCATTTTGTCTGCTCTGAGGATTCCTTTCTGACCTCGGAAAGAGTTTCAGCTATCATTTGTATGTACAGTTATGTCGCAGCCTAGGGTTTTGTCAAGAACCTAAAATTAATGTGGCGGCAATATATTAATATGATCTTGAAATTTCTTTATGTACCTAATTGGCGTTAATAAATAAGAATGTTCATTAGGGTACTAATTGGGTACCACTAAAAATTATTTTTTTTAAATTGTATGTGCTCACCCCCAAACATGTTCACAACATAAAAAAAGAGTCTTGTAAATTTTTAATGTATTCTATTAATATTTACTATTATTATATGGTCGATCAAAGCTGACAAGGTTTTAAATGGTTATGTTGAATTGTTGACCGACAATTTCTTCAAAAATCAACGGTTCAACTCATTATTTATAATTTAAATGCCATGATTTAAGTATATTATAAGGGTTGGCAATGTTTCTCTATCACTTGCAATAGGAGATTAAAAAGCTCCCAAGTAGATGGACAAAGGTCCAGAAATTCTGAGCATTTACATGAACATTCATGAACTCACTTGTCAGTTTTATCATGTTCTATATTAATCTATTTTGTCATTTTTCATTGTTACGTAATCATCAGTTATATCATGTTCGTTAACAATAAAATCAGCATTTTCACTTTTAGCTTAACAATTAGTAAAGATCTCCTATCGCAGTAATATAATAATTGTACTTTTGTAAAAGGTTATTTCCTAGACGGGAATTATGTTCCTAGGGATCACTTTTTTTTAGCCGGGGCCGGGTTTCAATGGTCGGGGTTAGCCGGAGCCGGGGTACAAAATACATGTTTAGACAAAACTTTCTAGCATAACAGTATAAATTTCTGCTTTTCTTCAACTTCTTAAAACAATTTACAACATCAGTAAGCAAATTTAGTTATGAATTATTTGGCTGTAATTTCAACATTTCATCACTCATTTGCACATACCAGGAAGACCTTGTAAGCAGGGACGTACCGAAGGCAAAATAGTGGGAGGGGGGGGAATAAAGGACAATTTTTCCCAACTCCAAAAATGTTTTCTTAATATTTTGTCAATATTTATTGTTCGCTAACAACAACTATTATAACCAACTCAAAACTTTGATAAAATTTAACAGACAAGAGTCATGTTACATTAAAATATGTGTGCAATGTCTCCCAAATATTAAACAAAATCTATCTTTTACACAAAAATACAACTTCTTCACTAGTAGTAAGAAAATCTTCACTAGTGCTTGTATCCGCTTGTAAAATGGCCAACCAACTCAGATACTTTCTGTTGAGCTTTTTTAAACTCCCCCGACATTGAAGCAGCAAAATCATACGATTGTAAAAAAAGATTGTCAGTATCAACGGCATTGCGTTGCAAGCAACTGACTATACTCTTTCCTATTCCAGCGCCAGCCTTGTCAGTTATTTCGGTTATTTGCAAGAGTCTTTCGTTTGCAATTCCTTCCTGATTGACGAAACGGATTACAATAGTCAACATGTCTTTCCTCGAACTACCTGGTGCTGGATCCGCCGTCACAGTCTAAAACGATTGTCAGAAATTTCTTTAAGGATTTTACTTTTGAGCGTGTTCACAATTAATTGAACAACATTTTGCGATCTTCGCCTCAGATATGAAACATGATAAGGTCTCAGCTTAACATCCTCAAACCATCCTTTTAAACAAGGATTATAACGAGCCATACCATTTACTGATAATTACTGCGGAATTGTAATAACAACTTGTTGGTTAGACTTATTAAACTATAGTAATATTTGTTATTACTACCAATTAAGGGCTTATTATAACACACCAAAAACTCAAACTTTCAAATAACCGCCAACAAATTATGAAAGTAAATCACCAAGACAACGAAATATCCAACCAATGGCGAATTTAATTTAATACCAAGAGAGATGGGCGTCTGCTGACATTATTTCATTTTGAATATTTGTTGTAACTTTAAATCCTAAACTTTGTAGGAATTATTATAATATGCATTTAAATTGTGAATCCTAATTTTCCCAACTTATTTCACTCTGTTCCAAGTGGGGGGCAAGCTGTCCTCAAGGGGTGTCCCTGCTTGTAAGGACACTGAACTTCGCCCCATAACTTCTCCCGCATTCTCAAGTATGCAGGACAATGCTAATGACTCAGCGCATAGCAGTGGACTCTTTTGTTTCAAGTCCTAGCGAAAGTCTATTTAAGCAACCAGAAGGAGACTCTCATCATTAAAGTCATACTTCTAGGGATCATCTCTAAAGTGTGCTTCGCTAGGACTGTGATCCCCAACCTTTTTATCGCCGCGGACCGGTTAATGTTGATAATTTTACCGCGGACCGCTCGGGGGGGTTAGTTGATTGTTTATATTTTAGATCGTTTTAATTTAATAACTTTAATTTTATTGTATTTACACACGCCTTCAAAATTCATGCAGTTACACAAAAAATGAATATAAAGTGATTTAAAATTTAACTTATTAGAACGCTAAATCAATGAGAACCCTGAGTTTGTTTCTTTCCAACGAGACGGTTCCATCTGGGGGTAATCGAAGACAATGACACCCGAAGTGTGTTG
The DNA here is from genome assembly GCA_021613335.1 of Whitmania pigra. NCBI lineage: Eukaryota > Metazoa > Annelida > Clitellata > Hirudinida > Haemopidae > Whitmania > Whitmania pigra. The sequence continues at coordinate 1,756,177 of JAJTWR010000113.1, forward strand.
TTTGTGTCCAGTTTATTCCGTTGTTTTGTTTTGGTTGCTGTCACTGCAGAAAACCCCGCTTCACAAAGATAGGATGTCGGAAATGGCAACAGGGATTTAAGTGCTGTGGTTGCAATCTTAGGGTATTCCGCCATGACTTTAATCCAGAACACCGGTAGAGTTGTTGTCTGGAACGTAGTTTCAAGGACGCCATCATTAGCAATCTCCAGCAGTTGATCTTCTTGCACAGACATGCTAGATTCGCTGGTTTGTTGACAAATGGGTCGCGGATCCATTCCTTACCAGTTCGTGGGTCTTTTGTTGCTGGGAAGTAACGCTCGAACTCTTTTAAAAGCAAAGACAGGTCATCAACTTGGAGAATGAATGCTCAGGTTCAGTCTCGCGTAAAATCCCCGCTAATGTTTGAAACATGTCCGTAATGACTCTGTTCACGCGCTTTCCCCACAACTACAGTTTGGCTTTAAATGCAGCTACTTTGTCTGCCAACTTGAAAACAGTTGTTATTGTCCCCTGAAGGGACAATTTGAGTTCATTGAGCAGGCTGAATATGTCACACAGGTAAGCTGGTTTGGGGGGGGGGGGGGGCTCAAGTTTAGAAAAGGGACGAAAGCCCGACGCAGTCGAAAAAATTTGGCATTGTTTCGTACTGCCATTCCAGCTGGAGTTCTAACAAGTTGAGATGTACAAGTGCGGAGAGGCCTTTGCTATTTTGGTATAATCCGCTTTTATGTCGCGTTCTTTTTTTTTACAGTATCGGCTAAGATACCTTTGAAACAAATAAAATAGTGTTTTGAGTGATCACCTTGGTGGGTTAAAAGATCTGGACAAGAATTTCAGGAATAGAAAGTGAGCGCTTAAAAATTCATCACTTTTATCTAATTTAGGGGAAAGTTTGTACAATCATCGTATCATCAATTTGTTTGGAGGAGGTTCCTTGCCATATTATGTGCTCTGCGAAAGATTTTAAGTATCCATAAAACATTAAACGGTCTTCGTAATAATTACGAATTTATGGTCCAAAACCGATCTAAATAAAATCAGGATCGTAAATTTAGAGCTATACTCTTTATATAGAGCTTTCCATTTATAGCGTATATGTAATATATGGCTAACATTGATGAGATTGGATCTAGTACCTTGCCTATGTTTTACCTGGGCAAGCTTTCTGGAGTAAACCTGCAAAGTGGAGAAAGAGATAGGGACGTACAACTGATAGATCACATTGAAGAAGCCCAACTAGATAATCGCCTGCCAATCTTCCCCAAACAGTCTGACTTAATCCATTTCAGCGTTTCAACTCATGGTTTTAAAGTCACAGAGACTTCGACTGGTAATGTGACCCACAGGTATCCATTGCACTCAATTGCTCAGGTTGATATTTATTTTTGATCAATTTTAGATGAAATAAACAACTTTAATTTTGTTACTTGTGTTTTAAAATCAGATTGTGTTTTATAATGAGGCCAATGAGCGGAACAACCTGGTTTTCAAGATCGGAAGAGAAGGGGAGAATTCGTTTGACTGCTTAGTATTCCAATGCCAGGATGAAGAAGTTGCTGTGAGAGTTTGCGAAACTTTCAAATCTCTCTTTGACATGTTCTTGAACATCAGGGAATCAAATGACTGAGTTGATTTTAAGGCACCATTCAAAAGTGAAATAAATGACATTTATGACTAAATGCCTAACTAATTTTTTTGGGGGATAATTAGAGAGATGTCTAATCCTGAACCTCATTAGAATATATGCCATTGCAAGGTGGATTTGTGAACCCCTCTGATAACTATACGGAACCCAATGCAAGCAGCTAGCTATTTCTAATATTTTTCTGCATCATGGCATTTTAGTTCAATTTTTATTTTGTTAGAAAAGCAGTCTTTCCAATAGGATGAGAATCACCTCGAAAGAGCTTCTTGGTGTTAATTATTGCCAGACAACATCTTATTAGCCACCAGATTCAACCGTACTTCTGCTTTTTGCCACTGCACCTTTTTTTTAACCAGAAATAAACATGGATAAAAAAATTAAATTACGAAGTATGCCAAATTAAGTTGTTGTTAAGAAAGCAGGATGTACACTAATAATGTAACTTTATTAAAATCTTGAAAATGTCACCAAATGTGGAATGATAGACTGGATCAATATAGGATGATGACTAAGATCAAATGACTTGGAAATATTCAAACCACAACAAACAAATACTGTTGGAACCTAAATGGCACGATCGATGTTTGTTCTGCATAATTCTCTAAGTTTAATGTCAATAAGAAAAATTTAAAATTAGCTGAATGTCTAACAAGGAATGTTATGAATAAAAATACAGATTATAAAAGTAAACAAAATACATAGCACAAAAAGATACATAAAGTCAAACAAAATAACTGAGTTTTAATGTAATTACATAAAACAAGAATGTCATGATACTGACAACTGATTGAGCTGACCCAATTTGCCTAAAAATGTTTCATGTTGAATGACAGCAAAGTGACAATTCTGGAAGACACCTGAAAATTAATGCAAAGCATCCTACTTTTCAACGAGAAAACTTACATAAACTCAAAAGCAATAAATAAATCTTAATTGTAACTCGACACTTCCATAAACATCAGAATTAAAAAGTAGATAAAAATGCAAGATATTCTCATAAAAAAGTGGAATCCATAGAAGGATCTTGGAATGTTTCCTAAATTCTTAAGTGTCCTAAGGATCAAAGCAGCATGGTAAATAATTTGGAGTGAGATGGATGCGGCTTTTGAGAATAAAATCTATTGGCAAGACATCTTCATTTCTTTGATGTTGTGCTGGACATTGTTTGACTTGACTTGCATGATTTTGGGGAGGCTTTAATAAAAATATGTTTGAATGATTCCAGGTACGATATAAACAAACACAAATAAGTCTTTCCATCAACAATGGAAACTTTGTGCATTATTTCCCAAGACCTAAAATTACACAAAAAACCCCCATTAACCTTTACAAGATTCAACAGCCCAACTCATTCTATTCACAAAACCTTCGACATGTGACAAAATGTTTTTTTGTATGATCTTCTTGATACCTCCATCAAGCAGCAACTAACATTGTATAAATTATATTATTAATGACTCTACAAGAACAAAACACAAAACTCCTCCATACACAATATGGACAGCCTCTCGGAGTCTGATTCTTGAAGCCACTTCAGCATCCTTCCAAAAGTTTCCCTCCCTGACTTCATCTTTGCCCAAGGCTTTGGATTCCTCAGGAGATCACTGAGAGTTCCTTGGCTTCGACCGAGAATTTTTTGAGCAAACAAAACTTGCGATATATTGAGACGTTTCAGCTCGTTGGTGACCTAGAAGTTAAGATTATGATATGTGCCACATCAAATTTTGCATGCATTTCCAATCGTATGCTACATTCTATTATATGTATATTATCAAGTATGTCTAATAAGTTTATCAAGTGTGTTTAATATGTAAGTTTACTATGTAATAACAGTATCCACATTATTTAAATGTGAGTCAAATTAGACTTGATTCTCATAAACCATTGCATTAGTATTTACCCTTTCAGCTACATCCCTGGTATCCAATTCAAGATCAGACCAATCAACAACTTTATCTGAATGAGATGGTGATGGGCATGTTTCATTAAGTTGCAAGCATTGATTCTCAACATGCTTGAGACCTGCTACATTTAAACGTTTGTTATCACCATCGACGAGAGCAAAATTATTCTTGCAATCGAGAAGAGAGAGGATTAAAATGGAAGAATGATGATCGGATGAATTGACGTCATCGGAATCCGATGGAACGGGAGTCAATGGCGGGATGTATTCCAAGCTGTTGCAATCGTGATAACCGCCGTCACTACTGTCACAAGAAATCCGATAGAAAGTATCGCTCTCGAACTCGGCCAATGGTTCCAATGGGGTGAGTTCTGCATAAGTCACCCCTAGGTCGGAGCATCCATCAAAATCTAGTGATTCATCCTCAGAAACGTCCATTTCATCCTCCCCTTCAACTAGGCTCATTTTTCATCATCACAACCCGCACCGATCCAGCCTTTGTGTTATGAAGTATACACTCTCTGACACAAATGTTATATGTTTGGAGCGACTACTTACCGAATTTAAGATGAATTTTGATTAAAACATTGAATTTTGCGATTTTTGTCGATAAATATAACGCTTTCTTTAATTCTTCAATAATTTAATTGTTTGTTCAATAACATTATGATGATGATGGAAATAAAAAAAGGAGGATGAAACAAGTAAGAAATATTAAAATCAATATTTAAATTTTAAACATCGTCTTATAGAAATGCAATCACCGGCAATCACTTAGTCGCTGATCACCGCACCTGTTTCAGAGACATTTCTTCACTCTTTTCATGCAGCTAAAAAAGCCCACTGAAGTCAGAAACTTTTAAAATCTCACTAAACCAAGTGTAAGGTGATTTTCAAATTAAACTGATGGCCGTGGATGATGCCCTTTCTTCCAACAATTGTAGAAAGAATTTTGCGAAGACAACAAACTGATTATAGACCTAAATTCCTCAATGCCACTTCTAGGATAAAGTTCGTTAATGATATAGAAGCATCAAAAGTATTAGAACTTAGATTCAATGCTGACACGCATTAAGAACATTGCTTCCGATAACTTTAACTAAAGTTAGTAACTTAGCATCCAATTAAGAAACAAAATTGTCTAAGCATGCAAAGAAGATGTCGGTTAGGAATTGAACCGGGAACCCGGCCTTGGCCACGGCAAAATTTAGCCGGGAAATGTCGTAAATCATGTAAAAAATTTTGACACTTTTTTAAATGCGAACGTCTATTCCATGTTAAAAATCCAACTTATCATAAAATCTTTCATTTGATGGAATAAAAGCTGGAATATGGAAGATGGAATAAAATAATTAGTTATAAAAGCCATTGAGAGAGGCTGAGATTTGAATTCCTAATGGAGTCGCCAAAGTCTTAATAATTTGTTTTATTTTGTTTTATTTATTTGATTAAAGTCCGTTGCATAACTAGGATGATTGGGACTTCTTAATAATTTGTCTACTACGCTTGGTATTAATAATTCATGATAACTCATAATAACTCATCATAATAAACAAAATCGTCCGATACTTGGAGCACCTTTGTGGAATAATCCCGCTGTTCTTAAAATACTCATACTTAAGAAGCCGTAATTTTTCCACATTCTATGGCAAACGTCTAACCATGAATGCCATTTAGAATTGATTTTACTGTCACTTGGGCTGGCAAGTGGACCATCCATCTATCCGCCCGTCCACCCATCCATCCATTCCAGGTTTGCTACGTCTAACAGCTTGTTAGACACACCATCCAAAAGGAAAGGGATATCCAAAACACCTATACGTTTCTTCATATACTCGTTCTGTCCCTGCCTTCTCAGATGCAGGGATATCGTTTCAGCTTTTTTCAAGGGGCAAACCCTCGTGAAACTTTAAGAAAATATTTTTAACTATCCTAAAGTCAATCGACCCTAAAAATGTAAGTTTCACTTAAGACTTTGATTAGGGTTGATAAACAAAGGAAGGTAAGGAAGGAATAGTAAACACAAGTTTTATATGTGCAAAAGAGTTTTGAAATTACAAATAGTTGGAATTACAGCCAAATAACTATTCATCACTGAATTTTCATGCTAGCAAATGCAAAAAGTTTTAAGAAGTCGAAGAAAAGCAGAACATTACTATATTAGCACGTTAGAGAGTTTCTTATCTTAGCATGTAGTTTGTACCCCGTCCCCGGTCGATCCCTAATGTCGCTGCGCATTGAACAGCGTTAGTTGGGTTTCAATCACAGTACCAGTGGCTGAAAACACGAGATATCCTCACAATTTCTTGGATATCGCCTGTGCTCCCTTGGGCCTGACAGTGATATAGTCATTCAGTAGGACTCCAAACTGAACTCATGTTACATCAGTTACTTTCACTAGGTTGGTTTGTAACTTCCTTTATATAACGCCATATGCATAGCGTCAGAGGCGCTTCTTGTAACCATTTATATAGCGCTCCTTCCCAAGGGCGCTGGCGGCAGTGCAGGCTGGGTTTCGAAAACGACACATTACGACTGTTGCCATTACCGCCGTATGCAGACACGTAACCCATTCGGCTAACCTGTACGCCAAGTTTAAGCGCCGATAGGTCATCGCATTTCTTTTAGTTGAATTTATGAACATTTCAGCAAACATATAATCAACCGACTGGTTCTGCACCTCTTCAGACATTGACTATTTGCGATATTGCCCAATATGCGAAAAAATATCATTGAACGTATTTCTTGTCAGTAATTTCCTGAGATTCTGTTGACGCTAACGTATCACTTTTCTGTAACATGGCTTCCAGGACACTAACGATGTTTTTAATTCTAAGTTTTACTTCGCTTACTTAACAGTACCAAAAATACCGTCGGGTTTCAGCTACTAATAATTCATGAGGTGAATTAATTTGGTTTCACTTGTTCTGACATTAACATCATCATCATCAGCGTCATCAGCGACATCAGCGTCGTCGTCGTCATCGTCATCGTCATCGTCATCGTCATCGTCATCGTCATCGTCATAGTCATCGTCATCGTCATCGTCATCGTCATCGTCATCGTCATCGTCATCGTCATCGTCATCGTCATCGTCATCGTCATCGTCATCGTCATCGTCATCGTCATCGTCATCGTCATCGTCATCGTCATCGTCATCGTCATCGTCATCGTCATCGTCATCGTCATCGTCATCGTCATCGTCATCGTCATCGTCATCGTCATCGTCATCATCGTCATCGTCATCGTCATCGTCATCGTCATCGTCATCGTCATCGTCATCGTCATCGTCATCGTCATCGTCATCGTCATCGTCATCGCATCGTCATCGTCATCGTCGTCATCGTCATCGTCATCGTCATCGTCATCGTCATCGTCATCGTCATCGTCATCGTCATCGTCATCGTCATCGTCATCGTCATCGTCATCGTCATCGTCATCGTCATCGTCATCGTCATCGTCATCGTCATCGTCATCGTCATCGTCATCGTCATCGTCATCGTCATCGTCATCGTCATCGTCATCGTCATCGTCATCGTCATCGTCATCATCATCGTCATCATCATCGTCATCATCATCATCATCATCATCATCACATCATCATCATCATCACATCATCATCATCATCATCATCATCATCTCATCATCATCATCATCATCATCATCATCATCATCATCACATCATCATCATCATCATCATCATCATCATCATCATCATCATCATCCTCATCATCATCATCATCATCATCATCATCATCATCATCATCATCATCATCATCATCATCATCATCATCATCATCATCATCATCATCATCATCATCATCATCATCATCCATCATCATCATCATCATCATCATCATCATCATCATCATCATCATCATCATCATCATCATCATCATCATAACAGCGCTTGGCTAAATAAAATTGCTAAAAACACACAAACAAAATTAATAGTCAGATCTGCAACAAATGATCTGGATACATGGAAGAATGTTACATTCTTAGGCTTTCATCTCATTGCCGCCATTGCCAATTTTTATCAATCGATCTCGCTTAATTTGGACAAAGGCCAACAAGAATCTAATAAGAACTCAAAGATATCCCTCACTCAATCTTTGACGAATAACTGATGTATTTCACGTTATTTTAAATATTAACATGATTTTGATTCTGCTTCTTTCGACATTATACCCAACAGGCAAGTCTTTAAATTTCAGACTGTTTAAGCTAACATCCTCCTTATGTAATAATAGAATTAAAGTAATAATGTAACTATCCTTTCATATTTGTAAATATTATATTTCTTTGGAATGAAGAAAACAAACAAAATTCAAACATTGGGACAATTTGAATGATCACCTTAGCTAAAAGTTTTTTGCTCATTATGTGAACCCAGTTTAATAAATGCATTTAAGTTTAAATATGTCATAAATCTAATACTTTGAAAGATGGCCTTGCCAAAGAGTAGCGATCTTTTTAAAAATCTTTTTTTGCGTTCCAGCGTTAATAATACTTTACATTTGTTATTTGATATTGCTGCATGTGAATATGGTCACTTGGAATAATGCAAATACAGCATATACATTTTGCAGTTGCTCAAGAGGTCGCCTTTAGTAACTCATCCTACTTTTTCCGCATATTCCAAGGTGCTTCTTTGAATTCCTGGGTTGGAAAAGTAATTGCTTGCATCTCAAAGCAGCAATGTTCCCCGTCATCCTCATCTGGATTCTCATACTTCTTAATAAATGACCTGCAATCAAACTTCAAAATAGATCGAAATGAAGGCGTAATAACTACTGCTACCGAGATAAATAATGAGATTGGAACTGTGTACAATTTAGTTGCCATAGCAACCAGTGGTGGAGTGTCCTTCTCTGCACCGGTGCTGGTGGAGGTGTCGCAACAAAATAAATATTCTCCTCAATTCATAACAGGCTTAGAAACCGTTGGAATCACAAATATTGAGAAACAGAATGTCAAAAATCGCTTTGTAATTAGATTACATGCCTTCGACAACGACTCTTTAATCTATGGCTCAAGTAATTATAATGCCATTATCGAATTTCGATTGATTTGGATTAATTATACCACGACAAGTGGAAACGTGCAAACCCTCGAGGACAAAACTGAATGGTTTGTAATAAATTCAAGCAGTGGAGAAATATTTTTTAATCATGTTTCCCTGGACCTCAATACTTTCTTCAACACCACAATACAAGCTTTCAATCCTTCGTGTTCCCCTCCAATGACCTCCAACATCAGCCTCAGATTCGATGTCACGTCATGTGAAGGTCAGCAGAAAAATATTATACATAACAATATTATAATATTTGCAATAAAGGAACTAACTGCCACACAATGTGACTATCAATTGTTTCAATTGTTACACAAGGTTACAATTGTTCAACAATTGTAAATTTATGTATTAGACCTCAATTGGATTCCTTTTAAAATTACATAGAATGTATAATTTTTAGAGAGTAATTATAATTTATAATTTTTATAATTTTTGTATAGAGTTACAAAATGATTTTCAGCTCCGAAAAACGTTGTGGTGTTAAACGTTACATTCAATAGCGCAATAATATGTTGGTTGAACGTGACCAAGCAGCCTCAAACAGTCAAATACAACATTCTTTATCTCTCCCTCAATTTCACATCGAACAGCGCATTGAAATGGCAGATAAAAGAAGTTCTGCAGCAGGGAAGAATTCTGAGCGATGATGTAATCGGCCAATATTTTGCAGTCGTCACTGATGTTATGTGCGAAAGATTGATTTCGTTGCACGAGAATACGCTTTACGCATTGCATGTATCATATTCCACCATCTCAAGTTATACTTGCCCACTATCCGAAGAAAAAACATTTTTGACAAAAACTTTTGGTAATATAACTTTTTAATTTTTGTATTAGTTTGGTTGAAAATGTAGCAATTTGATTACAATTTGTTAGTTTTGTTTTAAATTCAGTAATTCAATAATTCAAGACTTCATTAACAGCTTGTTCCAGTTATCCTTGTTATCACGGGGGTTCTTGTTACGTCTCCGATGATACGTTTATCTGCCAATGTTCTGAGAGTTATTTTGGTATTCAGTGTCAAATAATTGATTCTTGTCTATCAATTCTTCCCTGTGAAAACCAGGGAACGTGTCTTTCCAACAGAAACACAAATAACTTTAATAATATCCAAAAATCAATAACATTTAGTGACTATACCTGTCTTTGCCCGATTCCTTACGCTGGAAAAAATTGTTCCTACATTGATCCTTGCCTGACACCTAACATGTGTTTAAATGGAGCAACATGCATTTCGTATAGAACACCTGGTAATGATCTCAAGGCCTCGTTCTTTTGTTCATGCAAGACAGGATTTTATGGGGAATTATGTCAGATTTATGATCCGTGTTTATCCAGTCCCTGCTTCAATGGTGGTCTGTGCAATTCGAAGACGGCATCGTCGAATATGTCCTATACTTGTAAATGTCCTTCCGGTTTCAGTGGAGATAAATGTGAACTTTTCTCTTCATGTTGGTCAAATCCTTGCTTAAATAACGGTACTTGCCAAAATACTGGAACTACCTATACCTGTGGATGTCAGTTTGGGTATCAAAGAAAGAATTGTGAATGGTACAATCCCTGTCTTAATGACAGCTTGTTGATTTGTGGCAATGGTGGAACATGTGTAAACGAAGAAAATGGAAAACTTCAATGTCTTTGTAGACCTGGTAATATGTCTATAAATATAAAATTTCAACAATTTACATCTTAAATATATCTGTATATAGCATTAAAACTTTGAAATTAATATATTTCACATTTTTTTAAAATTAGGGTTTTTTGGTTCCCAGTGCCGCCAAATAGATTCCTGTTCGTTGTTAAAACCATGTGTTAACGGGATGTGCAATCCATTGGGAGACGGAATTTTCAATTGTTTGTGCACTCCAGGATGGTTTGGTGAAGACTGCAGTAATTATAATTCCTGTTTTAACAATCCCTGCTCTAATGGGGCTAACTGTCAAAACTTGGGAAATATGAAATTCATTTGTTTATGCAAAGATGGATATTACGGTGATAGATGCCAAATAGTTGATCCTTGCAAAAGTAGCCCTTGTGCTAACAATGGCACTTGTCAGAGCCTCATGAACTCTCATCCGAATGCCTCGTTCCTTCTCAAAAGTTTCAATTACACTTGTTTGTGTGAAAGCGGATATTTTGGATATAATTGCCAGTATTTCAACGCTTGCATGTTAACGCCTTGTTCAAATCAAGGAAAGTGTCTTACTAATGTCGTAGATACCTCAACAGTTAGCACAGTCCCTGATAATCTGACAGAGTCATACGTATGTCTTTGTAGGAATGGATATTATGGCAGCAGATGCTCTTCATTAAATGGATGCTTCTCCTCTCCATGTGCCAATCATGGGATTTGTACGAATACTTCAACTAATGGAGGATTTTCTTGCAAGTGCGAGGAAGATTTTTATGGACCACAGTGCACTGACTTCGATCCATGCAGGATTTCTCCCTGCCTAAATTTGGCTACTTGTAGAATAATCGCAAGCGCATTTGAATGCCGATGTAGATTCGGTTTTTATGGATCGAGATGTGAACATTTCGATCCTTGTATCTCTAATCCGTGTCTATACAATTCCAGTTGTAAGAGCATTTCAAACTCTTCTATCATTTGCGATTGCCTGCCCGGTTATTATGGCTGGAATTGTCACTTAGTTGATTCGTGCCACAGTCAACCTTGCTTGAATTTTGGAACATGCATTAATTCATCTTCATCACCTAGTAGCTTTACTTGTAAATGTACACAAGGTTTTATAGGAACGAATTGTGAGAATTTTGATGCTTGTACTCTTAAACCCTGTCTAAACGGAGGCACATGCGAAAGCAGAGGTGATAAAGCTTACAGATGTTCTTGCCCTTTGGCTTATTACGGGATTGATTGTGAAAAATATAACCCGTGCCTGGACTTAACCTCGCAACGAAATAGATTATGCACCAACAATGGCACTTGCAAAAACACCAGTCAAAATGGATTCTACTGCTTATGCGGCAAAGGATACTTTGGAAACATTTGTGAAAGATTTGACCCCTGTTCGCTCGATCCCTGCTTAAATTCGGGATCGTGTCTGAACCTCACTGACATTACTTACAGGTAATATCAATATTATAGAGTTATCTTTAGAGAGCAACAACTAGTTTGAACTTATGTTTGAAGATGTTCATGTCTAAAAGATATGTTTGGAAGCAACTGTCAGAATTTTAACTTCTGTGCTCAGGGAATTTGCAAAAACGGAGCTGCTTGCTATTTATCAGGAGTGCAAGTCAATTTTTTGCCATCATCGCAACTTAATAGAATTTTCTTACAATATTCTACAGAAAGAGGAGGAGATGTCTTAAATGCCATGTCCGTATTCTTCAATGAAAATGTTATAAATTACAAATTGGAGGATAATAACAATAATGCATCTTTACTTGTCATTATAAAGTTAAATGCATGACTAATTTAAATTTTCAGGCTAGTAAACAGTTATTCGTGTCAATGCCAAGCAGGCTTCACAGGGACAGACTGTTACTCCGAAATTGACGAATGTTCAAGTTCACCCTGTCTTAATGGAGGGAGTTGCGTAAATAAAATCAATTCATTTGAATGTTCGTGCCCTAGCTCTTATTCTGGCACCAGATGTCAGACAAATATGAATTCGTGTGAGGCAAGCCAATGTGCCTTTGGATCAACTTGCGTCCAAAATTCAGGAGGCTTCGTTTGTCTCTGCTTACCAAATCAGACAGGTCCAAGATGCACGGAGTTCTTTAATCCTTGTTCTTCGATGCCATGTTTGAACAATGGAACTTGTAGAAGTGACGTCGTGATCTCAGCTTCTTTACCTTATGTTTGTATGTGTTCTCCAGGATTTACTGGACAAAAATGCGAGTCTAATATCGATGAATGTATATCTAGGTAATTGAAATATTAGTTGAGTATTAAGACTTATTTCAACATTTAATTGCTTGAAATAAGTTTATTAAGTAACATTAAGTTTTTTATTCAATATTTAAGATTTTTATTTATTATTCACATTTAGACCATGTCGAAACCAGGGAATGTGTCAAGATCTTATTAATGGATTCGCATGCTCTTGCACACCTGGCTATGTTGGTTCTATCTGTGACGTCAGACTAGACAGGTGTCAGTCCAATCCATGCATTGCTGGAAATTGCACGAATACATTGGAGGATGGATTTGCTTGCGCTTGCCCAGAGAATCGAACAGGGATTAGATGCGAAATTGTTTCAAACTCTTGCGGGTATTTTAAACCATCTGATTTTAGTCGGATTATTTTGGAAAAAGGACATAACTCAATAATATGTCTAAATTAACGTGCTAATTTATACTTTGACACAGATCGTCTCCATGCAAAAACGGAGCAAGATGTATCAACAGTTTGGATGGTTTCGTCTGTTTGTGCAGGCCTGGATTTGAGGGAATTCAATGTGCTGCTGAGATAAATGAATGCGACTCCAATCCTTGCCTCAACGGAGCACTTTGTATCAATTTGGTTAATGAATACAAGTACTGTCATGTTGACAATACGATTGCCTTTTTTGACAACTACTAATAAATATAATTTGCGATAACGAAACATTTTGAACAAAAAAATCAATTTTAACAGATTAAATATTGGATACATTCAGACAAAAAACATTGATAAACGTGTTAAACGTTAAAATAATATGCTTTCATCATTACTATGTTGTTCTTTGTCAATTGAATTTTAAATACGTTAGACATTATCTATTTTGAAAATAACCATTTAATAAAACTATTCTTTCTAGGTGTCTATGTGGTTCTGGATTTTCTGGAATCAATTGCGAAATGAACATCAACGAATGCTTATCTGCACCCTGTGCAAATGGATCGACTTGCGTGGACGGAGTGAATTCTTTCAAGTGCCTCTGTGACCCTTGGTCAACTGGTTTGACCTGCACTGACGACGTGGATGAATGTCGTTTGTTGCAGCCCTGTTCTAATCAAGGGAATGACTTAATTTTGTCGACTTTGCTAACATTTAGCTGGATATAATAATGTATATAATTATTTAGGATAGTTTTGCTTATGTAAAGTGAATATCATAGTAGCTTCATTATTCAATACTTACCTATCTAATTAAATAATTATTTATAAGTATATAATATAAAGTGTAATATTTACTGATTACGTCGAAGTTTGACATTTTCTAGCTATCTCCCAAGCTAGTGACGCATTAGTAGATATGTGGTCTAAAAACAATAGCAAAAGTAACAAAATTATCATCGTGAATAAGAAACAATTAGAAACAAATCAATAATTAATTACAAAAATTTCAATAGGAACCTGCATCAATCTGGTCAGAAAAGGTTTCAGATGTGATTGTTCTTCAGGATTTTCGGGAATTTCTTGTCAGATCCTGGTTGAATCGTGTTCCTCGTCCCCATGTTTAAACGGAGGTTCTTGTAGGCAGGGCGTTGGATTCTATTCTTGCTTGTGTTCTAGGGGCTTTGAAGGTTTTCAGATGTTTGTTCTTATTATTAATATTCAACGCAAACAGAATAAATCTGGTTTGACTATTTCTGTGATTTGAATACCACAGGTCTTTAATTGGTTCTTTATTTAGTGCAGCATTTGCTAATCAGCAATGATGAAATTATCGTATAAATTTGTCTTAGAACTATTTTTTTTAATGTTATTACTAATATTTATGGCTTATAGGAAATCATTGTGAAATCAATATCAACGAATGTGCCTCTAATCCTTGTCAAGCATCAGGCAGTTGTGAGGACAGAGTTGCTTCTTACCAGTGTAAATGCCCCATTGGATACTTCGGAAACAACTGCCAAATTATTGGTATGATTTATATTCGACGATAAATCGTTAACACTTTTCAATTTTGCTAAGAATAATATTTCTTAAATTATTAGATTAAAAAATAATTTGTTACAGGTGCATGTCCACAAGACACAACCACAAACTACTTCGGCACGTTTATATGGCCCACAACGAACCAATCTGATGTGATCAGAGTACTGTGTCCTTATGGCAGCTTCACTAACTGGAGGAATGCCGCTGTAGCAACCAGGAAGTGCATTTTCAAAGACGGCAGCATCATGTGGGACGTTCCAAATTATTCCAATTGTTCGGAGGTCTGCTATGAATTAACATTTCTAGATTGGTTGAATAATTTCGGCTTTATTTGGTTATCTAGAAAATGTAAACATTAATATCAAATTCATATTCAATAATATTATTATTTTTAAATTTTGTACTTACGTTTTTTTTCATGCAACCATCGAAGCTCGTAAATCATCAATGGATTTGTAATGATGTATAAATTTGTAATAATTATTACTATTTGAAATTAGTTAGGTTATTACTATTACAAATAGTTTAATTATAATATATTAATTTTCAGCCTTGGGATGCATTGGCTTCCAATGAGCTGAGAAAATATTTGCCTCTCTTGGATGACAAGTCATCAAACTTAAGTTCAAGCTTCATATCAGAATTAACAGACGTAATTCAAGATGTCACAGAGTTGCCCTCTTTTGACGTTCAAGTGCGTCATGATTTGCAGTAATTAATGTTTCGTTGTGGACAGCATGACGAATTATCTCGCTATTAAGCATTTCAAATGTTTATTATTTATCACAGAGATATTTAGACAGGTTTTTGTATTATCTCAATTAATTTCTCTTATTCTCTTTAAAGATTTTAAATTTCGTAATCTATTTTACATAATTACAAGTGCCATTAAATGAAATAAATGATTGAGGTATCATTTCCCAAGAAATAAATAATTTATTTTGTATTAAATATCTTTAATCCATGGGTATGTCACCTTTAACTTATATCTATGAATTACACAAAAACCAGTGAAAATAAAATTTTTATTCAAAAAGATAGACAAAATGCAGGTTAATAAGTTTAATGGTTGCCATTTTAACCCTTAAAGGTTTCCAAGGTTTTAGTTGGATTGATGGAGAAAATTCTGGAAAGTCCAGCACCCAGTGTGCAACTTGCCAATGCAGCAAATAACACAAGTGAAAGGTTTGACAACCAAATAATAATTCAAATTATTAATTTATCGACATAGTATAAATTAAATACTACAAATTGATTGTGTATTTTTGTTGATTAATAATAAATAAAGTTATGTATTTATCAGTAATTAATAATATAAATTAGCCGATGATGCTGTCAATTTCAGACTTTCCAATGCTTCTCTCTTGATTCTGAAAAGCAGTTATAACTTCAAAGCATCGAAAAACATGATTGAGTCTGCGAATATTGTAGTATCCAACGCAGACATTTATTCAGCAGACGGAAGTGCCAACTCTAAAAGTTTTAATCTTTCCTTTCAAAACTACAACGAGGTAAATCTACAATGTCGGCTATTTATTTATATGTAATTAAATTATTATTTATTAAGAGTTTAGTTATTAATTAAATAAAAAAATTTTTTATTATTTATACTCAACAGGTCGTAAACTTTCTCATAATTGGGTGTTCCAATTCAACAGTTTCTACAACAATATTTAGAATTCCAACACTTTTTTATATCGACCAGAACAGAAACTTAAACTACACTGAACCCCTACTATTATTTGAAGGAAATACTCTCCAAAAACCATTAATTTCAAATATTTCTATTGTTAGTCCCATTCTAGCTTTCTCGCAATGTTCTGGATGTTACAATGGAATGAGTGGTAATTCGCTCAACACCACGTGTGAAAACAAGGTGGTTGCCAACTTTTTTGAAAGATATATTCCGTCTCTCAAGGTCTAATTTGATCATTTTAATGTGATTTAATTATCGAACACATTTAAACATCTAAATTATGAATTGAAGGATAAACAACTTGGATGTGGCAAATTTGACTTCCAAGGTGAACCAGAATATAATGCAATGTTGTTTTTTTACAAATCATGACAAATTTATTCTTAAAATATGTTTCTAGTTATTAAAAATAACTAAAAAAATGTTACATGCTTTTAATAAAAGTAAATCGGTGACACATTAAAATGGCAGATGAGTATTGGCAAGCCTATCCTTTTGATAGTTACAACGAAGACCAACATGTAATTTCATGTCAAATAATGTCGTCTGGAATATTTGTTGCCATGGTAAAAATCCCAAAAATCTATACCCGCGCCAATTTTTAACAATATGATACATTTCAGAGGTACAAACTATTGGCTACTGTCCGCGTAAGAGATACTATAACTTATATCAGTTACATTGGATGTGGATTAAACATCTTTTGCGTTCTTATAACCGTTCTTTCAATTGCAATAATTCTGTGAGTCATTGTCATTACCATGTCATAGATGTAACGATATTAATGTCTTCTAAACATGATTTTTTACACTAAATTAGAACATAAAACAGTGATTGGAAAATACGTACGTAGCTTAAGTTTATAAGATCGACATGATATAGGTTTATGAAAGAACAGACATTCATTAAGAACTTTTCTAAAAGTATTTACCGATTGTTTAAGAAAAAATAATATCTTGTTTTTAGTTATTACAGAAATGATGATTATGAAAAAATCAGTTTGAACAGTTGCTTGTCTCAAATTTTATTGAACGCTTTCTTTATCCCAATATCAATGTGGCGACTTCTCCAACATTCTCCAATCGGATGTGCTTCTCTCATGTCCCTTTTTCATTTCTTCATTGTTTCCTCTTATTTCTGGCAAATCGTTGAAGCTATGGATTTCCACATAAAGCTATCAGACGACTTCTTATTCTTCCAAGAATTTCTTATTCTTAAGAGAATGCTTTTCGCATGGGGTTGGATTTGAATATAAAGCTTACGTTTAAAAGTAAAGCTAATGAAATGTTATTTTCACAAGGTGCGCCTCTAGTTCTTGTTCTTATCAGTACATTGGTGGATGTCACGTGCTTTGAAGATCCTTCATTGTAGTATGCATGAAATATTTTACATAATTATACGTACATTTATTACTTTAACACATGTTACCAAGCTACACCACATTGTATAAGTTTAAGTCTAACCATAGTGGCATAAATAACAGCATCATTATATTCAACATCAACTTCTAAGTTGTAGAATTCCAGTGCAAAGCGGCATCATGTTCTATTTGTGCTTTCTTGGATTTTCATGCTTTCTTTCGCTTATTGGAATTTTTTCCTTTGCAACAACTATTTTTGTAAGGTGCAGGTGAGGTTTGACATTATTATGGTTAATAATTATAATAAAATATATTAATCTATTATCGAATAACATAATGTGATTTTGCAGTTTTATTTCTTGCCTGCAGGAGAGAAGAGGTTCACGCAAGGATTGAAACAAACTATTTTAGATTTCCTCTATGCTTGATAATGTTGAGCATTACTTGGATATTTGGATTGTTAGCCGCCCGATTTGGGTTGATATATTTGGAGATACTATTTTGCATTTTTAACATAATCACCGGACTAACAATGCTCTCGACAAGGTTTTTATTGCCTGAAAAAAATAGAGTCGCCTTTCTGGAGTTTTTCAATATTTTTAACCGAAAGTATGTATTTGCATTTATCTAAAATTATAAAATTAAATCGATTATTGGCAATGATAAAAATGTTGTGATAAAAAAATATTGTTTTTAGACCTGAAAACAGTTTACAGGGATTCAAGCAAGTCAACAAATTTCACACAAATTTTACAAAGCGACTGGATAGCTTGTATCCATCGGTGGACGACATTAGATTCTCAAGAGGAAAATTGACTGCAAACATGTTTGA
Source organism: Whitmania pigra (assembly GCA_021613335.1). Classification (NCBI taxonomy): domain Eukaryota; kingdom Metazoa; phylum Annelida; class Clitellata; order Hirudinida; family Haemopidae; genus Whitmania; species Whitmania pigra. The sequence continues at coordinate 1,774,520 of JAJTWR010000113.1, forward strand.
CAATTCTAATATTGGCACTACAATAAAGTCAAATGATCTGTATAAAAGCATCAACGATCATTATGTCGATACTCTCAGAAGAATGAAATTCCAGAACAACATTCATAGTTTTTCACCCGAAAAACTGAGAAATACCAAGATTTCTCAGATGAATCAAGATGTCTCCCTTGACAAAATCACCTACATATGAATGAATCGATCTGAGAAAAAACTTTATTCACGGTTCAACTAGATGCGAAGTTTTTTATTTTTAACCCTTTCAAAAATCACATTTGAAATCAAAGTTAATCAGAACGAATAGCATACAAATTCCCATTGGAAGTTCATAAATAATCTAAATAATGCAAATAAAATAGTCTTCTTGACAAATCTGAATTTTGAAAACATTCGATTCACTTGTGCAAAAGTTGAGAGTCCTTAATATAAAAAGCAGGGACGTCATTTTAACTTATATTTGGTTTTGTTTTTATTTAATAATTTTTTTTTTATAATACATCTAGCCTAGGTTATTTTTGAAGCTTGTCACTGACGTCTGCTTGTTTCGTGGACCGCGCTTATGGTAATTGCTGAAGGATTATTGTTGAAGTATGGCGGAGTGTGATTCGGCGGCGTGTTCGTCTATTTCCCTAAAGTTAAATGATTTAAAATTTCCTATCCATAAATACGCTTTTAATGGTGACAAACGCCAAATCAAAAGTTGCATTAAGAAAGGTTCTGTTAATTTTTAACTTGTGGAGGCAAGCTAGTCTTTATGATCTTGCATTTCATTTAACAGGCCTTGATATTAATTTCGCTAACACCAGCGGTTTCACGCCGTTATATCTTTCGGCTTTGGGAGGTCATAAAAAGTCCTCAAAATATTTGATTAAGATGGGAGCTGATCCAAACAGGTAGCATTTCAAATTATATGCGCGTTTTTTGTATCTTTGCACTAGTAGTATATGATTAGATGTTCAACCTGTGCAGTTTTTATTTGATGGATTGGTTGAAAGTGTTGTCGTTGTGACATTTTAACAATATCTCATGCATTATTTTTGGTTAATAGGAGAACCTTTGATGGCCTCACAGCATTGCATGCAGCAGCTCAATTTGGAGATGCTGAATTGGTTGACATGCTAATAGCCGCGGGAGGTGATCTCAGATTGCATGATTACAACTTGCATTCTGTGATAGACTATGCTAGGCAAAATAATGATGTGAAGTCTCGAGACAGCATTATACGTCTTGTTCAAAAGACAACACAAGATGCAGTTAACAAGCCTCAGGTAGATTACCTGGAGACAACCACCATTTTCAATAAAAGACAGAAGGGAAACAAATTTTCTTTTTCAAATCTCTTTGGAAAGAAGTTTGAAGGTTTAGGTGACTGTACAATGATTGCTGATGGCTTTGGAAAGGTAGAAACATGCTTAACGTATTCTAATGATTTATGTAAATACATATTTATTTATTTGTTTATTGAAACCAAAAAGAGGGTCACAAGTGACTGCTAATGCAAATTGCTTTCAGATAATCTGTAATCTGCCAGATAATATAGAGTGTATATACCAATGTAATAATATAACTTAGATAATTTTCCTAAATAATCTCTTTCGGTTCATTTTAATGTCATCATGGTTATCATGGTCGCCTCAATGCATTATTTTTATATTTTTAGAAAATAGATATAGTATGTCTTTACTGTTTCAGGTTGTGGTCCAAAGGGATGAAACCTGTTCATTATTTAAAAACTATCCACTTGTCTCAGTGAATGATTTGGATCATGATGACAGTGCTCATTCGTGGGAAAATGGACCTCATTTTGTAATGGAAGGGTATGAATTGTTTAGATTCTTATACAAAGCATTACGGAAATACTTAGTTTTTGTTTAATACAATTTTTTCGTTTGTCTGATCATTTCTAATAAATCTGAAGTTAAAGTGAACTGTGTGTATAATGAAAATTGAAACAGGGGAAGCGTTATGGAATTGCTTTAGGCAATAAAGTTGACATTTGGAGTTTGTTATTATTGTTTCAGAATGCTGTGGAATGGAGAACCAGTTACTGTTAAAAGACTTCATACAAGACCCAAAAAATCAACTTGTATAGATCTCATCATTGAAGAACTCAATAATTTGTTGTATGTGCTTCTATTATTTTCTGAAGCTTTTCTTTTCTCAAAATCGAACATGTCTTAATTTCTTAAATTTTAGAAAATTGCAGAGCAATTCCATCTTAACTCTAATGGGAGCCAGCAGGGACCATTTTGCAGAAAATGAGGTGTTGGTTTTTGAGAGGATAACCTATGGCTCCCTGTTTGACTATCTGCATGTGCAAAAAAATACCCTCACTTATGATCAATCTGCTGTCGTAATGAGACAAATATCTTGTGCCCTGAGGTACTTGCATCGAAACAGATTCATCCATAGCTCAGTGACCTCTCATGCAATCTTCTTGACTGATAATTACCATGCCAAATTGGGAAACTTTGAGTATATGAGTACATTTGAGTCACAACATCCTTGTCAAATCGTTTTGAATAGATATTTGAATTCTGCTTATAATTGGATGGCTCCTGAAGTGATGGAAGGCTTGAAGCCTACCCCCATGTCTGATGTGTACAGTTACACGTCTGTTTTTTGGGAAGCTATGCAAGGTTCTTGTGTCTTTTTTTTTTTAATTTTCTTGTACCACGTATAAAAACATCATGTTATGCTCTCATTTAATTGTTTCAGGTTGCATACCATGGGCAAATGTTCCATTCAATTTGATCTACGATAAAGTAGTCAATGGACAGTGGAGTTGCTTGGCATTTGAGGCTATTGGTAGTCAGAATACAGTAATGATTCCTGATAAGTTCTTGGACATAATTTCCAGTGGAATGCAACGTAATCCTCTGAGTAGGATGAGCATGGTGAAGATTGAGAGAATTTTATGCAAATACATCGAAAGCAATTCATGTTGTCCCCCCATCTTTGAGAAGCCAAATGCTGATATTTTAAATTTGTTGAACGTTTCTTTATTGGATATGGAAGATGAGATACCCTCTACTTCAAACAATGCTTTGCCATTTCCAGAACACCCACCATTTGCACAAGTTAAGTCAGGCTTTAAAGGTTATTTAAAAAACCATACTGGAAAAAGAAGAAAATGGGAATTTCCTGGTGACAACTCACTTCCAAGCAAGAACAAAAGAAGTAGAGCTAATGTCGTGAAAAGTCATTCATTAAATTCTCCTTCAACAAAAGAAAAGCTTCCTAGAGTTAACACACCGCAAGGTATGCAGTATGATTCTCCAAAATCACTCACGCAAAATACATCAAATGAAATCAGGATTGATGCTAATTCCCCTAATACAACGCTGGAGAAAAGCGAACAAATCGCTCCAGAGCATGTTGAAAACAATTTAATATTTTCTCAAGTAGTTAAAGTTGAAGGTATAGAATCAATTTCAGAATTAAGCCTCTCCGACGGCAAGAGTTTGAAGACTGTGGAAAAAATGGCTGCCCAATCAGTCGAATCAAATCTTGAAATGGAAAATGTAGATAAAGAATCTGATTCGAACAGAAGATTAGATGAAGCTCAGTCGTTAGCAGATCCTGACATTAGTGACAAAGAAAGAACTGTTGGAGTTCCTAGTAAATCAGTTGCTGAACTATTTCAGTGTCAAGACAGCCATCTTGAATCACCCCCACGTGAACCAAACAGCTCTCTGAGTGCAAAAAAGAGAAAGTTGGATTCGTTTGAAAGTCTTGACAAAGTTGCATCTTTGGAAATTGATTCTAGATGCAAAGCGGTTGAGAATCACGTGTATCAGGTCATCAGAAAATCCTCAGAACCTGAACAATTGAAAGATGATAATAGTTATAAAAGGATTATTTCTTCATCAGCTGCTCTCGGGGAAATTAAACTAGGTGATGATATGTCCAAAAGGAGCAGTATCAGCCAGTCCTACAAAATAGACTTTTTAAAGATAGAGGGAATTTCAAAATGTGAAGAAATTTCGAATCATCTTAAGAGACCTCCCAAGGCTGGATTTACTGAAAACGGCTATGTTGAAGTTGAGCAAGACACAAAATCATTCCAAGACAAAATTACTGGTGCATCAAGAAAGACTTTTGAAGCTGCGAATTTTTTTTCAAGGAAATCGTATTTTGAGAGCAAATTGTTGACTCCAACATTTTCAGAAATGGATTTAACTGGAAGGAGAGAGGAATACTCTTTATTTAAGTCATCTTCGCAAGTTAAAGTGGGTCTTAGCTGTGCAGATTTGCCTCGGCCTTTGTGAGTTTGAAAATTTGGTTTTAACTTTTTTTTTTAAATAATTCCATCCAACCGATCTTAATGATGTCCTTAACACCAATAACAATAATTAAATAACGACAACAGTAAAGGTGCTTTATTTATTTAATAGTATTCATCAGATGAAATTATTAATTAATTAACCATTAATAAACTGTTAAAGCAAGAAAAGAGTTGCTGATGTTCTGGGAAGAGATTTAAAAGAAGAGACAGAATGTTATCTAAACAGTTTCAAAACATCAGGAAGAGTTGAATCCTGGAACTTTGAGTCTCACTTTCTAAGAGCTAAAAACTTCAATCTCTCAAAGGATGGAATTGCAGAGAAAAATCAAGCTTATCCTTCCATCTCTGGAGCTAAAGCAACCTGTCAAAGCTTTGAGGTTCAAGAACAAAAGGCAAAATCAGGAGTTTCTAACCAGGAGGAAGTTGAATTATTAAAGAATGATGATAAAAATCTTAGCTATGAAGAGCCATCGAAAGTTGAAGATAATTTCCTTGTCAGGGAGAGTACCATCCAAGACCATAATTCTCTGGATTTTAGATATTCGAACTTCTTGAATTACATGGAGGACATGGAATGTTCATCTAGTGATGGATATGAAGCTGAAGAGATCCATTCCAATTTAAAATTGAATCCAGTTCAACAAAAACAGAATGAAAGATTAATGGGGACAAATGTTAGCAAAGTCAAGCAAAGTTTTGAGATTTCCACATTATGCAGGCAGACAAGTAAAGACATTGACACAAGCAATGACCTTGGATGCATAGAAAGATCATTTTACAGAGGCATCCAGCAATTTAGCTTTAACGGCCGTAGACTGGTACCGAGCAAATCTCTTAATCGCCAGTGCCAGCTGCCTGCAGTTGGAGTCAAACCCGCCAGTCATCTCATCAATGCCAAAGTTTTAAAGCCCTTGGATTTATCATTCAGCTCTGCAGATCATCATGCAATCAATGAGGCGGAAATTTCCCTCAATACTCCCATTGCTGAAATTATAAGAAACTACGAGGATAAGATTAATGACAGTTTCAAACAAAGAAGCATTTACAAAAGAGGTGCACTATCTGAAAAAGATGTGGTGTCGCCAAATATTAGCTCTGTGGGATCCAGTGTTTCTCAGACTGAAACTAGGAAGCGCTTGCTTAATTATACACCTAATGCTGGACATGTACAGCATGGAGATCACTCCGTCAATGGTACAGTGGATCACAAGTCTGATATGGTCCATATTTCTGGACTTAAGATTTACGTTGGTGGCGGAGGAGACAGAGGTGATTCAATGACATCCAACAAAAAGCTATTCAATCTTCATGAGAGTCTCTTTGATGGACAGTGGCATGTTGATGAAGATGATGTCAGAGAATTTGTTTGACGAACTGGAGTTTATTCATTTCAACTTCTTAGGAAGAACTTTGCTTTGACTTTCGTTGATGTTTGAATATCTGATGTTATTTTATTTCAGCAGGAATTGTTGAATTATTTCTGAGGTAGTTTCGCCATTGTTAACATTTTATAGAAATATTTTTGTGTTGTCTGACTGATGCTGGTAAGATTGACGAAGCGTCCTGCATCGGGATTAGTGATTGGCATTTTTGCCGCTCATCGCCTATTGTACGGAAGGCTCTTAGGTTCCTAGGCTCCGTGTTTATTGGGGAGACGGGGGAGTCGGGGTATCTGTCGGAATTCCGAGGGGGAGTACGGCTTGTTGCTTGGTGAAGTCGATCAAAAGTCTTGGAAGTTTTTTTTTAAATTTTGGATTTGGGTCGGCCTAAAACTCACTATGTTACAAGATAAGGTAATATTCTATTTATTTGTTGTTAATTAATTCCTAAAATTTAAGTGATTATAAAAATTTTTAGACTTAAAAATTTAATGATTGTCTGAAATCTCTAATATCGCATTAATTTTTAAAATTGGAAAAACAAACTTGCCGCTACAATTTTCTATCGTAGTTGAAAATAAGTTTCGAAAGCCGTTTCTGGCATTTGCTGCATTGCGTGCTAAATTTATGAGACTTTAAAGATATTCCTTTAACACGATGGTTAGAATACTTACCAGTTTGATTAGTGCTAATTATTCACCTAATAGTGATCCAGATTCAGTATTTCAGTGGCATGTCGTACATTACTTAGAATTATTTCTCACTTATAGACATTAGCTAGAGCAGTAATCATTTAAATGATTAAGACTACATATTCGTTTGTTATTTTGGGCTGTTAAACTATGTGGTCTATGATGCATTAATTTACTTCGCATGCACATTGATTTCCTTGATTTATTTTCATACATAAAATAATTTGATATTGCGTTCTTTTTTGCAAGAACCATTACTTTTTGTCACCATCGATTTTATGTTAAAACATTAATTACTTATTCTGAAGGATATAAGAAAATATTTTGGGTCTGGAAATGTTCAAAGACCTTCAAACCATTCAGTGGTACCTAAAGAAAAAAAGACTGAACCCAGAGATGAGATTACAGAATCTCTTGTAAAGAAGAAAGGAACTCAAAAAACGAAGTCATCAGGGAGAAGTAAGAAGGAGGAATCCAAACCAACGTTGTTAAAGCAAATATCCACAGCCTCTCAGCACATTTCAGATGTTGAGGAGGATGATTTTCTAGAAGTGACTCAAAAAGGAGTAAAGAAGACGGTACCAAAACTAGCAGAAGCAAAAGTGAAGTCAACTGAAAATAAAATATTTAAAGACAGTGCTAAAACTACATCTGGTATTGGAGATGAGACTTCTGCTGAGAACAATCCTAATGATAAGAACAAATCTACAAAGATTAAATCTTCCAAAATTTCTAAAAAAGGAAGTTTAAAAAGGAGGCATGAGGTATGCTTGAAAAATTTATCAGTTATTATCAGAAGTAATCAGTTGATGACACTGAGGCTATTGAAATTGTAACTCTTGAATCGGTTTCTGATTTAATTGTTTCTGATTTCCTATAAATATTTGCTTACTATTTGGTAGACTTTCCAGATTTTAGACTATTTATAATTTTCTAATGTAATTCATGATGGAGTGGTGACTCATTGATAATTATTTATTATAACAATTTGACAGAGTGATACTTCAGAAGATGAGGACATTTGTGCACCAAGAAAAAAGAAAAATGTCGTGGCCTCAGGTGATTTCATTTTAATTTTGATCTTCATTTTTACCACTCAACTAACTATCGCAGTTGATTTGTTACAATCATAATTTGACCTTTTATCAGTTGCTAAGCTGACTAAAGTTTCAGTTAAATTTTATGTCATTATTTATTGTTCAAGTTCATGTGATGTTACTTGGAATAAATTTCTTTATTAGGTTTCTATAGTTAGTTCTGGCATTTATTGTCAAAAGTTGCAAATATTTTGTAATATTTATATATTATAATCTCATGTGTTTTAGATACTACCGATGCTTTTAGCGATGGTATTACTGATGATGTTATGATGAAGTTTTGTGATGATGTTTCATTTGACTGCATGAGACACAAAAGAAACATTTTATCAGATTCAGATGAAGACCCTCTGCCTGCGAGCTGCAGACCTAAAAAGGAATCTCGATCATCATATTTTGATGGTACCATAACATTGATTTATTTGTTTTTGTGAATTTCCTAATACAGTTTAATGCTAAATGAATGCCACACGTAATAAATGTTCTGTATACCGAACCCTTTCAATTAAGTTCATTGTGTAATGAACATTTTGTGTTTCATTAGTTAAAAATTGAAATTTTAACGAATTCAAAGAAACCTTCACACGAGTGGTGCCAAAGTTGACAGAATCTTCTGCTGTCCGTGTTCCTGAGGAGAAGAAGAAGAAGTCAATAAGTTCCATGGACTTCTTTGGGTGCTCACCAGTGCAGAGGAAAGAAGGCCGACATCTCACAGAAAAAGTAATTTTTATTTGTCCAAATCTTCTCGTTTTTGGATTTGAAATTGCTATTTTAGGATATATTTTATATATAAACATAGTTTTGCATTGCAAATGTGATCCAATAAGAAAACATTTGGCTGATACTAATGATCTATTTCTCATTAGACCACAACAAACTCCATGAATTTTCAAGAAGAAATCACAGGTCAGCTGACTTTCTAATGATTAATCTTAATAATGCTGTTATTCACCTGTGTTCGATGGTTTACAGTTTCACGAATGTCAATTCAATACGTAAATGCAGTTCATTTATATAGTGCAATAGGAAAGGTGTCTGTTGCATATTTTGCTACCCATTTATATGGCACTGCTTCCCCAGGGGCAGCACAGACTGGGTTTTGAACTCGACATGTTGTGACTGTTGCCATTAACTCTGAACTAACGATCACATTCTGCACTGTCACTGATGGTACAATTATTTTCATAATCCATACAAAAAGTTAATGAGTCAACATCATGGCAGGATCTCTCACTCTGTCCAAGAAGTTGTTAAGTAAAAGAAAGAGGGAAGAAGATGAGGAGGAGGTGTGTTTGATTGAAACGTGTGATTGAATTCTGGTTGCAATATTGAATTGCATTGTGCAAAGCTTCAATATTGAAATCCAACACATGATCATCTAGGGCAAAAATATATTAATTATTTCACATACTTGTTTTAATTTTGATACAATTTAATTTAAGAGTTTGGTTGCACTTGATAATGATAATGTAGCACTTATTGACAATAAGAGCTATAATAATAAGATATAAGAATTGTGTTAATTGTTGTAGTTTCCAGCATTCTTGTGTTACGAGGATGAAACTTTACTTGCAGGAATTAAACATAATTGAACAGTCTTTAGTCATTTTTGTGCAACTAAATAATAAACACTGTTGTGGTATCCTGTTAAAATTAATTAATTATAAAATGATTGCACACCAGAATCATATAATTGACGGAGATCTTGAAGAAGCAGCCTGCATCAAGAGACCACTAAAAGAGGCACCAGTTACTGAAGCAATTGCCTCTGCAAGGAGTTTGAACCATGCAAATGTAAAAGATTTGCAATCACCAGCTCGCAAGATGCAGCAGGATGTCGATAGTCCAGCCAGGGTGAGCAATGAATGTTATTGTATGTTGTGATGTGCTTTTTCACTGATGTTGTACAATCAATAGCAATGAATAGTCTCTGATGCTATGCATGTGACATGTTATAAATTTATTATTATTATTATTAATGTTGTTGTTATTGCTATTGCTATTGTTATTATTATTACAGTCAGCCAAGAAAGATGAAGACAGAAGGAAATCATATTTGGCCTTCATGAATAGGGAGCCTCCAAAAGCTTTGGGGTCTAAAGAAATTCCACAGGTTCTTGCTTTGTCTTGTTTTTGGTTGTAAATGGTAATTATGCTTATGTTTGTTGTAAATGTTAATTATGCTTATATTTGTTGTAAATGTTAATTATGCTTATGTTTGTTGTAAATGTTAATTATGCTTATGTTTGTTGTAAATGTTAATTATGCTTATGCTTCTTTTATTTATACCAATTTTTGTGGCTTGTTTTGTTTGACTGAAGTATTGTCCCAACTTGATTGCTTTTTAAGTATTTTAAAATTTATTTTGCGTCACTGCTGAGGAACTGTATTGGGAGATGTTGATGTTGTGCGCAAATATTCGCTGAAACTTAGGCCAGACTTTTGTGGATTTGATAGGACCATTTACTTTTCCATTATTCATATAATTAAGTACTTTTTCATTAATCATATAATTAAATATTTTTCATTAATCACGTAATTAAATGCTTTTCCATTAATCATATAATTAAATGCTTTTCCATTAATCATATAATTAAATGCTTTTCCATTAATCATGTAATTAAATATTTTTCATTAATCACGTAATTAAATGCTTTTCCATTAATCATATAATTAAATGCTTTTCCATTAATCATATAATTAAATTTTGAAATTCTCTCCCTGATGACATTGTCTCAGCCAGCACCTATAGTTGATTCACCTCCCTCATCAGTGATTATGACTTATCTTTCTTACAAGCGATATTCTTTCACCTCTCGTTTCATTTCTCAGTTTTGTTGCTTGTTTGCTCTTGAGCAGGTAAGAGGCCTTTGTCCTCTGCTCACTTATTAATTAAAATAAACAAATAAAATAGAATATTACTTTAATGATTATATCAGTTGATAAGACTAATGTTACCATCCACTGCTTGTTGTCAGGGTGAAGAGAATTGCTTTGAGGGACTCACGTTTGTGATGACAGGAGTTTTGGAGAGCATCGAGAGAGACGATTGCAAGTCCCTCATCGAGAGGTACGGGGGGAAGGTGACCACCAACATCAGCAGAAACACCAAGTACCTCATCGTCGGCAGAGATTCGGGGATGTCAAAGATTGCAAAGGTGATTGCCTTCGCGAACATTGTTGCGATGACGTCATCCTTTTCAACACCTTTTGTTGAATTTCACAATAATTCATTAAGTTATTAATTGACAGCATCATTACTATTTTTTTAATTTAAAGGCAAAAGAGTTGAAAACAAAACAAATAAATGAGGATGAACTCTTTGAGTTGCTGAGGACACTGCCAGGTAAAAAGTCCAAGTATGAGTTGAAATATGAAGCTGAGAAAGAAAGCAGCATGAAGGTTAATAGTAATATTTGTTGCATGTTTTTTTTACTAATGAAATGTTATTGTAAGAATGCTTTTTTTTTAGAATTACATAAATTATTATAATACCATTTACAAGTCTCTTAAATCTTTTAAAGACATCTAGTTTGTCAAAATGCAATGATTGTTGCACAAAATTGATTTGAAATCCATGAAACTATTTTCAATCCAGTCCACCAAGAAACCATTGCTTTCTGCAAGAGCATCCTCATCACTTGCGAGTCGCAAATTGATTGGAAGTGAAAAGGAAGCTAAAGAAGACAAACCAGAGACAAAAAAACAAACAGAGATGCATTTGCCCTCATCATCTTCAGTGCAGCCAACTGCCAAAATTGAATCCAGCAGAACTAAGGATCAAAAGGTGGAGGTCGATGGGAACTCCTTGCTGTGGGTCGACAAGTACAAACCCACTTCCGTGAAGAGCATCATTGGTCAGCAGGGAGACAAGAGCCAAGCTAAGAAGCTCTACAATTGGCTTCTGAATTGGCACAAAAACATGAACAAAAAGCCCATTTGTTAGTTATTTTGTCACTCATTCTTAGCTCAGACCATGCTAAGTAGTTCTGATGCAGTTTCACATTCATGCAGTCATTTAAAGTAAAGAATCTCAGTATGAACTTATTTTGAATTGAAGCTGAAGCAAACATTATGATAGTAATAAGTTGTTAGTATGAAGTTGTGATAATAAGTTTTTAATAATATTGAGTTGCAATTCAGATGGTCGGCCGAGCGAAGATGGATGCGGATTCAAAGCTGCTCTGCTGTCTGGTCCTCCTGGCATCGGGAAGACCACAACTGCCCACCTCGTTTGCCAGGTTTGCGGAGATGAAACACTTCTTAAATTAGAATTAATTAAGTCTTATAGTTTTTAAAGAATTATGTCTTATTTGTTGGTTGATTTTCACTATCAATTTGTTTATTGGAAACTCAGTGAAGGTGTTATAAATTCATATAAATATGTGTTAGGATGTTATTTGAAACAAAATTCCTTGAAGTATTTTACTTTACAATGATATTTTTTAAATTCAATATCAGTACATAACTGTTATTTATAACTATTTGTCATTCCCGACCATCTCATCTCTCGATGTGCTTAATATTTTTATAGGAGGCTGGATTCTCATTTTTTGAATTGAATGCTTCTGACACAAGATCAAAAAAGAGTTTGAAGGAATGTGTGTCCGAAGCTCTCAACTGCCACTCGTTGCACGGATTTTTCAGTGGGCATTTTTATACTTTCATCGTAAATCGTAATCTAAAAATCATTATAAAAATTCAACAACAACAACAAACCAGATGAAGCTCAAGACAAGAAGGCAGTGAGTTTGGATGGGAAGAAGCATTGCCTGGTCATGGATGAGGTTGATGGAATGGCTGGAAATGAGGACAGGGGAGGAGTTCAGGTTCATACTTTCTTTCTGTTGCTATTTTGATATTTTATCACTTATATCTCCGTTATCATTTTCTGATTATTTAATTTCATATTTATATTTATTTATTTATCTGATCGAAGGGCTAATAGCCACTAACACGACCTGCCTTGGCAAAGACGAAACACAGTCAAGACTGAGCGATTATATCAATAATCATAAATGCTATTTCTAATTTAAGTAATAAATCGAGTATCTTAATGAAGCTCAAAGGCGACTTCATTCCACTTAGGAAGTGATACAGCTGATCAAGACCAGCCATGTGCCGGTGATATGCATGTGCAACGACAGAAACCATCCGAAGATCAGAAGTCTCGCCAACTACTGCTTCGACCTTCGTTTCCAGAGACCACGAGTTGAGCAAATAAAAGTGGGTTTTGAGAACATTAAAAGTTATTTAAGGACAAGTAATTTTAACATCACTCGATGCATCAATTGTTTGAATCTCTAGTCTTAATCACTTAATCTAACCTTTATCTAAAGTTCTGATTGACTTTTTGTGTTATTTTATATTTAAAAAAAATTTATTTTCTACATTATTAGACACTTGTTGAGTAATGATTATTTTAATTTGTAAATGTAAATGGCAGCATTAAAATATTAGTTAATTAAACATTACAGGGTTCCATGATGTCGATCGCCTTCAAGGAAGGTCTCAACATACCTCCTCCTGCTCTCAATGAAATCATCGTTGCAGCCAATCAGGATATTCGACAGGTGTCTGTCTTGTCATTATTTCATAACGTAACAGGGGACCTTGAAAATTATTTATCACTTAATGGTGATTATACTAATAGTAAAACATTAATATGATAATTAATTTAATGTGCAAGTTTGGTTTGCTTGAAATGATGTTCTTTGTAAGTTTAATTGATCGAACATCATTTTAATGACAACATCTTCGAGGTCTCTGTTGTTGTTGCTTGTCAATGTTCTTTGGTCTGTTGATTGTCTGTAATGAGGATCTCAATATTCTGAAACTTTGCATATAAATATAACATAATTATGTCATTTTACATCCACTGATGAGCACAATTAAAATTAATGGAATATCATTAATTAATTAAGGTAATCCACAACCTGTCCATGTGGTCGGTGAAGGATAAGAACCTCACATTTGACCAACTCAAGCAGGATGCTTCACGAGCTCAGAAGGACCTCCACTTTGTAAGACGTTTTGCACTCATTTTGCAATATCTATCAGTTAATAATTCTATTCACTGGTTAATAATATGCATCAGTTAATGTTATTTACCAGTTAGAGATAACTTGCTCGTGGATCATTTTTTGAAAGAAATTTTTGTTTTAATGGAAATGCTTCTGATATTGCAGGGGCATACTAGTTGTCTAGAAATTATTTTCCTGAACAACAGTTAATGTTGTTGTGATAATATTTTGCTGTTAATAAATTGATGTTAATCTCAATAAAATAATTATATTATTACTACACAATTATGTTAACTTTATTTACCTTTATAATTTTTATTGCTGATTTTATTAATGACTTAGAAGCAAATATATCTGATGATCAAATTATTTCAATTCATTCTAACTGATTACCTTTCAGAGTCCTTTTGATGTCTGCAGAAAGGTGTTCTCAGGTGGCGAAGATTCGAGAAAGATGACCTTGAACGACAAGAGCGACCTTTTCTTCCACGACTACAACATAGCTCCTCTCTTTGTGCATGAAAACTACCTCTCCGTGAGGCCTTACAATGCTCAGTAAGGATTTAATTACAAGAGTCAATGGTGTTTGTGACTGACTGAAATGATTTCACAAACTGCTACATTGACTATGCTTGTTATCTTGGGGTTGTTTAAGAGCATGTTATGGGATTATGATGAGATTTTGATGATTATTACTAAAACAAGTAATATTAGCAAGGAATAACATGATTAAAGTTGTAATTATTGCATAATAATTTACAGCAAGTATATTTAATTGTTTAGTATTTGCTTGTTAACAGCTTAAGTGATTATTTATATAAAAAATGAAAATATATTCATATTTTAAATTTTATCACTAACTGCAATTGCCAATTAATTGCTACCACAGGTGTGATTCGTGGAAGCACTTAAAACTTCTTGGCGATGCGGCAAACAGCATATCCATGGGGGACTTGGTTGACGGACAAATCAGGAGGAACCAAAACTGGAGTTTGCTGCCCACCCAGGTAGGATGGTCATTATTTAAGTTGTTTCAAATTGTTTCAATCATTTGTAAACTTATTATTCTTTACTGGTGTAGTTTATTGTTAACGTTAATTGTTATCGTTATCACGTAACATCTTCAAATTTTCCAGGCAATGCTTGCAAGTGTGATTCCAGGTGAGTGCTTGAGAGGTGCCATGAGTGGAATGATCGCGTTTCCATCTTGGCTCGGAAAGAACTCAACCACCAACAAGAACAACAGGATCCTCCAGGAACTCACTCTGCACACCTCACTCAGGTAATATTTCAATTAATTGCTTTTTATTGCTTTGATTTACATTTTAATAACAATTGCACTAAATTAATAATTATTAATAAATATGAAATATCAAGAATATTGTTGATTAAATTGTGAATTGATAAAATAATTTCTTAACATTGTGATCATTATCAGTGCCTCGTGCAACAAACAATCGCTGAACCTCGATTACCTGCCTGCCATGAAACACCTGATAACGAGTCCCCTCGTCAACGAAGGTGCTGCCGGAGTGAAGTCGGTCATGTCCATCATGAACAACTACAACCTCCTCAGGGAAGACTTCGACAACATACTTGAACTGACCAGCTGGTCTGGCTCTAAGGATGTCATGTCTCAAGTCGATTCAAAGGTTTTCTTAAGAATAGTTTATGATTTATTGAACTTAATGATGATTCATTTAGAAATGATGCGGTTGTCAGAGAGCTTTTTTGATTATGACAGAAAATATGAAAATGACTCTGAAATAAAATTTAAACAAGCAATGACAATTCAATGTTGCCATGGAAAACATTTATTATTATTACTATTATTATTATTATTACTATTATTATTATTATTATTATTATTATTATTATTATTATTATTATTATTATTATGTTATTATTAGTCATTTGGTTTAACTAATTTTCATTGATAACCTGCCATCATTATATTTAGTTCGAAATTATATTTTAGATATAACCTCATTAATAATGTGATTGCATTTCAGGTTAAAGCTGCTTTCACTAGATCCTACAACAAGGAAAGCCACATGCTGCCATATTCGAACGTTGTCATAAAGAAATCTCGCAAGGGAGCATCTGCTGGTGGAACTGAAGACTTAGAAGACGATGGTGAAACGTTGGAAGTGGATGAAGAAGAGCAGGAAGAAGATGACATCACAACTGATGCCATGATTATGGTTTCTTGTTGATTATCTTGTGATTTATAACTTATTATGCATTTATTGTGATCATAATCCATTATTCTTTTCTACAGGCCAAAAAGCCATCAAAATCTCGTTCCAAAAATGAAAAGATTTCTGATAAGCCTCCAAGCAAGGACCAAAAGAAGCCCAGAAAATGACTTGCTTTGGTTGAAATTCCTTACTTAAGCAAACAGTTTTTGCCTTTTCTTCATGAACAAAGTTATAACTATACGGTTTGGGAAGTGTGTGTAGTCAGCTGACGATGTTGTTTCCTAGATGATGCAAACGATGAAATGACAACGTTCAGTGAAGGTCCCATTGTCTTTCCCTCTGTCTTTTTCACTGGACTCATTGACTTGTGTGGCTGACATGTGAGGCTTCTTCTTTGGCTTGATTTGATTTTATCAGTATTAACACCGTAGCCAGTAGCTAGTGTTGGATCCTTTGGATGATTTAGTTAAGTTTCGGATGTTTTATTACTGGGGTCACCAATGTTGTTAAATGTGTGGTATTTAAATCGATCGCAAGGTTCTTCTCGGTATGATCAAAAAAGTATAAATGCACTTCGTGGGTCTTTTGATGGTCAACAGTGTACCTAATGTGCGGTTATATCGCAGCACGTTGGACGTATGCTAAGTAAAAATTTCTTGGTTAGGTTGGTTTAATGTCTTTTCCCCCTAGGCCGTTGAATGATCATTTGAACACAAACCAGCTATCATCTTAAAATTTTAGAAGAAAAATGATTAATTATGTGGAATTTGACCACGTAGTCGACACGTGAAAATTAATTGCTAGTTGGGATATCGATCCTATTTTGCAATTAGACGCCGTTACTATGCTCATTGCGCGCAACAAACACTGAAACTATGAGAACGTCTGCCCGGTGATTTGAATGCATTTTGATTGAAGACCACATGCGTTTAGTTTTTTCTTTTGTGAACTATTTCCGACACTTATGTCGTGTTTTTGGATGGAAACCGAAACAAATAGATGGTAATGCTTAGTATTGCTTAAATATAGCATATGATACACGGGTAATAACCAAATTAATGGCTTCCTTGGAAGAAGATATTTCTGATGTCGAGGACAATCGCCTAAACAGTAAGAAGACATTTGTACTTCTAAAATTTTGCTACTAATTCTCATGAAATGAGGCTTATTGAAGTCTTACATTAATGATTGATCCATATAAAATATTAACACTATCACTTATCTAAGAAATTAAATAGATCCCTAAAGGCAAAGTTGTTTTTATTTTTTATGCAAAACAGAGGAAGCTGTTGCAAAATATTCACCAATATCAGAATCTCTTAGAAGCAGTATACCAGAATCTCAAATGTGTCTGATGTTTTGTGGGGGGAGAAACTGCAAATATGAAACTGCCAACAAATGGCCAAATGACCAGGCTGTTGTAGGTCTGTACTCATCATGGTAGGTGCAGATAAGCATGTTATTATTAGTAGTACTACTATCGACATTATTTATTTATTACTTCATTAAGTGCTATTTCAAATAATGATTTTATTAATTTTGTTAGTTAAATAATTGGTTTGTTTCCCAAACATGATGGTTGGTTTTATAGGATTATAGCTTAAATTAAAACAATTAAGAACTTGTACCTGCCTACTGATTAGTTAGGACCTGAGTCATAACTAAAAGCATAATTATGTTACACTATTATTGATTAAATATTTTAGGGTAACCCAAAATATACTGGCCATGTCACGACCAAATACTGACATGATAGATAAATTTAACATCATTCAACAATTTAAAGAGTGAGTGAAAATTAAACTTATTACTGTATTCAGGGGCCATCCATAAAGTATGTAATGCTATTTTAGACCATTTTAAACCCTCCTCCCCCATGTCATACTCTGTCACAAATCTCAGATACCCCCTAACAGTCACAAACCAAAAATTTAACAACTGATTAAACCAAAATCTAAAACATTTACCTAAAAACATTGCATTTAGTCATATTTAACATTAATAAACTAGAAATTTTGTGTCAATTACATAAAACACATAGTAATTTTAAACAATGTCTCGAAGCAACTTGTAGTGCTACCATTTATTGGAAATACTCTTGTTTCATATTGATTTAGTATGCTTTTATTTCAATTTTTTTTATTAATTTGATTTTTTTCATCCATCCAAGGCAAAGTTAAGTGTTCATCCATAATTATTAAAGGCATCACATTTTCAGCACCAGAGTTCCCTGGAAGGACAACTGAAGATAAGTCCACTTCATCCTCATCTAGCCAATAAATATCTTCTGCATTTTACCTTCCTGGCTAGAACTGCCGTTAATTCCCTTTGCCTCCTAGCAGCAATTTTCACAGGTCTGATGCACTTTGCACGAATTATTTCTGGACCAATGTCTGTCGGGACACAATCCACAGCTTGAGCTTTGTGTCTTTTTTCAACATTGCTTGCAAAGCAAAGTATTGTGAACAAACTTTTCAAATTTGATCCAGAAAACTGCAAAGATGGAGAATAGAGGTCATACGGCCATAATTTCATTTTTATTTTTTTTTAAATTTTCTAATTTATGTGACGTAACACCTCTGTCACAAACTGTCACACTTTTTTAGATCTCCTTCCCATTGAGCGTGACATACTTTATGGGTGGCCCCTTTCTTAATTACATGTAAACCATGTAACTATTTCAGTGCTTCATTACATTATTCCTCTATTTACTTATACATATTAAATCTTCCTTACCATAAATCTTCCTTCCATGCGTTCTGCCAACAGCAACAACATAAAATCCATAATTAACCTGCAAATGCTTGGAGAACATGAGCATTGTGGCCCTGGACTTGAGAGCAGTGGCTTCACTTACCAACCTCAAGCGTTCATGGATGCTCACGGTAATTTCATTACAAGTGGTTGGTGCAGCATTCAAAGCCTATGGTTGAATGTTTGAAATATCAGGTTAACCTGGAATAACCATGAACAGAATTTCTATAATCTATTATTTCAATAAACTTACATTAACTACATTTTATGAGATGTGCACATTAATTCCCTGACAGCAATTTTAATGTCAAGTATATTTTTTTGCAGCAGCAGTAATAATGATGATGATGATCAATTTATAGTTTCTTTCTACAACTATGGATGGAGAGATTATGGGGTTGGATCGATGAAGAACTTGGTTGATGTTGTTCAAGTCATGCAGTTTGCAATCTCTGAAGGAAAGGTTGCCATCCACTGCCATGCTGGTCTTGGTTGGAATTATCATATTTAATTAATTTATTTAACTATTCCATTTCCTTATTTGGTTTTTGTAAATATTAAAAATTTGTTGGAAATGAAACAAAAATTATCCTAATTCAATTGTGCAATCACAGGACCAATTGCATTCTACATTGATTACAGTTACAATTTTTAAAGAAGCAATAGTTACTAATCATTGTATTAATTAGTTAATTGTATTTACGAAATTCTTTTCTTCTAGGCAGAACAGGAGTGTTGATAGCCTGTTATCTTGTGTACTCCAACAGAACTCAACCACAAGTTGCAATCAATTACATAAGATCAAAAAGGTTATAAATTATCATTTATGTTCTTGATCGCTCGCATTTATTGATTGCATTTTAATAATAATAATTAATGTAATAATTAATAGTAATAAATTGAAACATTATTATTATTATTATTTACTTACATTAGATTATATAAAAAACCAAAAAAAAAGAAGATTTTCAATGCAGTTAGTGTAATATTGCAGACCAGGTTCGATTCAGAGCAATTGTCAGATACAATGCATCAGTGAATTCTATAAAATCCTTCTCCCCATGCGAATCATCTTTAACCTTCCTCAGAGGTTCGAAGTAAATTCATTTGCCTTTTTTTTTAAATAAACACATTCTGCATAGAATTTAACTATTTTATAATTATTTCATCACAAGATGAGAATGTACAATATGCTTCTGATGTGGATGTAATTTCTTTTTCAACATGAATTTGTTCAATTTTTTCTTTTTAAATTTTAATAATTTCAACATACATGAGTAGAAGTATAAACTTGTTTTCTAGTTCTAAAGTTTGATGTAAATTCATAATGGCTTAAAAAACATTATGTAATGATTAATTTATTAGTTGTGGATGAGTTTGGTTATAAGTTGCACTTGAATCGATTTCACTTCCAACAGTTCTGTTACTTCCTCTTGCACTCTGTCTGGATTCCTTGCCAGACAAAAATATTTCGTTCATGGCAGAGAAGCAAAACTGCTCAAGCATTTACCAAAGGTAATTACATTTAATAAATCTCATCTATACGTCATATGCATCTTATGTCTCTATCCGAGGAAGGGTTGTTAATATCACAGTATTGTTATCGTGGCGATGCTATTGTTGATACGTTTTGAGTATTGATATTGGTATCGCTGATACTTTTGACAGTCAGTATCAAAACAAGTATCTCCAATACATTTTGTCTATCGATAATCGATATCAATATTTTTTTCAAGCATTTTAAAATTATAAAATCGTTGATAATATTGATTTATATATATTTGTATAAATATTTAAGGAAAACAATGAATAGCTTGTCATTTTTTTTTAACCTCATGTAGACTCTCGCTACTTATTTAATAGTAGACCGGTAATGAACGATCGCATTTTCAAAGTCCAAATCATCTCAATTATGCAACGGACTTTAATCAAATGAATAAATAAAATAAATCATATCTTTGAGTCTATTAAGAATTTCTGTGTCTAGCAAAATGTTAAACATTGTAATCATTTTTTTAAATAGTAATAATAATGATAAGAATGGTAGTAATAATAATAGTTCATTTGGGTGGTCCATTAAGCATGGCTTCAGGGACACCTTGGTTCTTGAAAATATTTTATTTTTGAAATGAGCATTGGTATTGCTATTGGCAATACTTTTAAAACAAAATATTGGTATTGCTAATACTTTTATAAAGTATTGTTGACAACTCTGACCCAAGGACATAGCCCTTTTGGTGCAGCCTGGGTTATGAACATGGCTTATTGCACTGCTGCTATCACTGCCACTTGAAGAAATGCAGCCCAAACTGCCAATCTGCAAAACTAAATTATTATACTTTTCATTGATTTATTAGGTTTAAAGAGTTGGCAACCTAAATGTATTTTACCAAATTTTAAGCTCTCATGAGCATCATGAACTGATACCATGCACTTGCAGATTGTTTTTGTCTGCTGCAATCGTCTGATGGATTTAGCAGGAGTTTTGTGCAAAAAAGAGGAGCACATCTTGAGGAGATGCGCTCTTGATTTCGTTTCTTCGTCGAAGCATCAAAACCCAAAAAAAACAGAAGCACTTTCGAGCAACCACTTGAGCACCACTTCCGAAACGGTCGGCCGATCCATCAGTTCCGAGAGTTTCTGCCCGATTCCTTTTCTGCAAAAAGTCTTTTCAAATCCCGACCTCCCCCTTGTCTCTTCAAGGAGTTCCACCAACGATGGCAAACTTGAGCGAAAGGGCACATCAAATAGTGATGTTTTAAAGGCCATGTCAAGGACAACATATGATAAACAGGTTCTTGAAGTGAGAAACATTGCTAAATTTGAACTTGGTATTTTTAACATGATTAAATGTTTATTATTATATCAGATGATACATATCGTTTTAGTTTTATCAAAATTTATAATGATGAATATTAGGAAATGATTAGTTAAAAGTTGTAAATAACCGTGCAGTAACCATGAAATGAGCATTGGTATTGCTATTGCTCCCTGCAGTAATTAATAAGTCTCCACCAAAAGCATTATAAATGTTATTATTTATTATACAAGTTGATTTATTATGCAAGTTTATGCATTATAATATAGTAACAACAAAAGTAATTTTTATGTTTTGAAGGCACTTGATGACCTCAGGAGAGAGTTGAATTCAAGCGACTCGGGTTGGAAAAGTCTGGAAATTGAGGAAAATCCAGAAGTGTTGTCGTGCATCTTATGGAGCTGGATTGACGACTTGAAGGTTGAGACATTTAATATCTAAATTAAGTTTTTAATTATCATATCTTTCAGTATAATTTTTTTTTAAATTTAGTTTTTGAATTAGGCTGATCTTTTGCATTATATCTACAAACAATGTAGAGCAATAAGAAATGCAAAGCAATAAGTTTCTTTTACTTCCAATGTTGCTAACTAACAATGTAAATGAATGTAGCCCAAGTAGAGATGGGCCAAGCCAACTTTTACAACTTTTGATAGTTTGTCAGTTCCCCTAACCCTGGGAAAGTGGGGAGAACTAACAAAATTTGCAAGCCATGTGTTGACTATTGTCTGTCACTTTTCCAGGTACCAATGTAAATCAAGTGCTAAAATATATTTGTTTATTTGCAAATTAAGCGCTAGAGAACCTGGCACATAATGAGCGGCTAATTAAAAGCATACTGGTCACATTACTTCAAATATTAATTGAGAAATTTTATTTTTTAATAACTTTACACTGGTTCAGTATTTGTTGTATTTATTGGTTATTAATGTTTAATTAAGTCGATCACATAATTGTTAGGAGCCAATCCTGACACATCAGGATCTTCCTGTTGTTATTGATGAAACAACCAGCATAAGAGATAAAATATCTCTTCTTGAAAAGGTGGATTTAAAAATTTAAATTCTTTTTCAATTACCTGGTAGTAAATATAAGTATTACAAAATGATAACATTTCGTTAGTTATTATTAGTATTAAATATTAAAATTAATTAATTATCTAATGTCAATTTATGTACCTCAATGGTTTGCTCTGCTGAATGTGGTAACGTATTGTGTTCCCGTCCTGCAAGTCTATGCAAATGGTTAATGTAAAGCACCTCCGAAGCTACACATATGAACTAAGAATAAACGGCTCTTAAAATTAATAGCATTCTACATTTTTCCAAAGTGTGCAGTAGCTACAATATCCTACCTCCTTCTCACTTGTCTGGCCCTCCATCCTCTACCACCCAAACCACTAGGAAAAGTAGGTCAAAACGACATCCATTTCCAGCTGATGCAGAGAATCATTTCAACTCTGGTCCACCAGAACTGCGTTCTTGAAGGTGACGACGTGACCAATGACCTCGATGATGAGTACTTCTTGAGGTCTTCCAACCAAGTCGGTTCTGTGATGAGACTTGATCTTGGCAGGAGGATTTACAGGTTCCTACTCGACTTCAGTCATTTCCTTTCTCAATCTGGAATCATTTGTGGATGTTCAGGAGGAAAAATTAAGAAATAAATTGTATTACCTAGATGATCTCAAATATTTATTGCCAATAATCTTGTTAGACTTTGTGGGTCACTTGATTAAAAACATTCATTTTATCACGTTTGCGTTTAAGAGTATTTTGAAAAAATTTGATTGTCAAATATTAAAGTTTAATAATTAATTGAGTTTTGATACTTCGGACGGTATTTCGGGGGCACACTATGTGAACATAGGCTCAACCAATTCGCCTCGCCAGCATCAGCATCGAAATATCTAGCAGCACTAAAACTCCTAGGAGTCACCCTAGATAGGCATGTTGAGCAACTATCAATTATGGACTTTGCATCACATCAGGCACCTTCTTACAGTTGAAGCGGTCGTGGCTCTCTGCCATTGCCTCATCTTGTCAAGGCTCGACTACTGTGATTCCCTTCTCCATCAACTATCCTCTGCTTCCCTCAGGAAACTGCAGAAGATTCAAACCAAAGCTTCTCGACTGGTGATCGGAGGCAAAGCGGAACCATTCAAGGGCAGACTTGGGGGGACGGAGAGGATCTCCCCGTCATTTGGAAAATATGAGAAGGAATAAAGGAATCTATTATAAATCACGAATTAATAAAACATTTGAATTAAAATTTAAAAATTGTAGTTACAAAAATTATTTTTAATTATTTTATTTTCAATGACCACTTTTCACTTATTTTTAAAATATTAAATATATAAAATATTTAAAAATGTAATTTTAAAAATTAATTTTAAAACTAAATCCAAAACAATTTATCAGCTGTGCCCCCGCCTCTAGTTAGCCCCTGAGGCTTATGGTGTTATACAAATAAACATTTATTATTATTATTATTATTAATATTATTACTATTATTATTATTATTATTATTATTGATTTATATACATAAACAGTTACAATAGAAATATGCTCAGAAATAATACAATGTTAACTATATGTAGTAATGCAGGTAACAAGGTGAAGCGGAGAGTTATTTAAA
Source organism: Whitmania pigra (assembly GCA_021613335.1). NCBI lineage: Eukaryota > Metazoa > Annelida > Clitellata > Hirudinida > Haemopidae > Whitmania > Whitmania pigra. Next base: position 1,798,406 of record JAJTWR010000113.1, read on the forward strand.
TAGGGAAGTCAGTAACTTTGTCGTTTTGCACGGCGACTCCATTTAAGGTTTCCCATTGTATTACTTACACATATGGCAATTGGGCTATTGAATTTCATTCTTATTGATGAAGAATTACATTGGGTTGGAAGCTACGTTAGTGGAGAAACAATTTGCTTGAAAAAAACAGTTATGAAGTTAAATGGTGCTCATTTATTTAATGTATTTGAATGTTCTATTACAATTTTAAATTTGTTTGATAAGCAACTTTCAATGGCTTAAAATAAGTTATTTTAGATCGCAAATTGAATCATTGATAAACTTTTTCAATACAAAACTAGTAAACAAATATATCACAACTTTAAATACAAACTGATTGATGTTGTTTTATCGTAATAAAAGAATGCTGAATGGGACTATCCAAATGGATGAAACCTTGTTTTGTTTACGTAGCAGAAATTGGAATGGCGTCGTGTGTTCGGTTGGGTCGCGCTCTGTTCGGCTCCAAATTTCATTCTTATAGAAAAGTTTCTTTGCAAATCACTAGTCGGTATTTTGGAAAATGTGTAAAATCCGAATTTCTGCTAAAAAAATCATTGTCTCGAAAGCTGTTGACAGCCTCATTAGTCGCCTTGACCAGTTCTTACCTCTTTTACAAAAAGTACCACGGTTCTATGTCATGGTTTCTTGGAATGAACAATTGCGTCCATGCCAAAGTAAAACTCAATTTTTATTCTGCTTGGGTGAATTGAGAATAAATTTCTAAGCGATTTAAATCTTTTTAAGTTTCACTACAAAACAGTTTTTTCCAGATGTTGAGAATCAAATAAAGCATTACATTAATTAAAAGAACCGATATTAATTATCGCAGTATATGATGACATTGATAATAGTTGATGCACATCAAATCACACCTTTCATTCCAATTATAATTTGAAGGAAGTTAAAGAAGAACCACAAGAAAGACAACCGTCATTCAGAGAATTAAGGTTCAACAACTTTGCCTCTGTAGAATATCAGGGACATACTTTTATGACGCCAAGAGACTTTCTTGAATCCATCACATACGAGAACCCTCGATGTAAACATTATCTGATTTCATGCTTAACTCATATTTATTTGTCATTTGATTTTTATACACATGTTTTAGTGGGAGACACTCTCAAAGCATAAATTTCTATTTTGCATGTTTCAACTCATTTAAATTATTAATCTAATATTTATACAACTCGTTGCAGATAGAACTGGCAGATTGAAATTGAACAAAGCCGGAGTTGAAAAAATATTGAAAACCACTCCTTCAAGGAGAAAAAGTTCAAGTTCCATGTTCAGAAACCTTGGAGAAAATGGTGACTAAATGATATTTTGAATGATTGTTTGTTTTCTCTCATAATTTTCATTTGTTGACATTTTTTTATCATGTGCTTTGTAAATAAAGCAATATTGCAATATTAATACAATGTTAATACAATATTAATACAATATTAATACAATTATGTATATGTATTAATATTATGTATATGTATTAATATTGCAATATTGCTTTAATCCTTGTAATTTATTATAATTTATTATAATTTTTATCAACTTTTTGCTTCGGTAGGAGAATTAATAAGTTTTTGGTGGAGAAACCAAATGTTGTTGATAAAGTGCAATGCTGAATGTTATGGAATAATTATCTGAATGAAGTGTTGAATATTAATGAATAATTTTGCAAATAATCATTTTAAAACTATTGCAGGACTGATATCCTACACGGAGTACCTCTTCTTGTTGTGTGTTCTCACCAGTAATTTGTCTTTTTTACAATTTTTAATCTTGCTTCAGATGAAGATAATTTTTTATTTATTCTAAAAATTAATTTAAATTATTTTAATTTAATTAATGTGTTTTGCCTAAAAATAATTTTTTATATATTTAATATATTTAAGAAAGCAGGGGTTATGGTTTAATAATGTTGCAATCACAAGCAAAGTTCTTCCATGTTCGTTAACCATTGGAATGTTGTTGTTGTAGTTATCTGGTTACTTCTGAATAGAATTCATATTTAGATGGCAATTAGGGATGCAATAATTGTGAAGCGACGAATAAATGCATGGACAACATCCAGAGAATGCTTGATCAGACTTCCTTGAAATTAACTGGGTGGTCGAATAATTATTTACTTGTGAATAATGAAACCTTTAGTAATTTAAAATTTATTTACACTTAAACATAATATGAATAATTTATTACAGAGAGTGACATTTTCTATTTCAGACATAAGTATGTCATAATAGTTATTCATATATTATTTAAACTTAATTAATTAATACATTTTTTAGTTATACAAGGGTATACAATAATTTAAGACCAGTAAATACTAATTATCTATCAATTACAATGTTATCAGATAAATAATGGTACATTTAAAAATTAACTTAAATATGAGATCTTACGATGTAAAGCTGCTACGTTAAAATTAATTAACATAATTAATATTATAATATTGCAATTATTATTAATGAGTCATTGCATTAACCTAGCATTTAACATTGTGCAATAACATTATAGCATTAAGTATTATAATATATTAATGAGTAATTTATCATATTATAGAGTTATTATTATTATTGTTAACATTATTTTTGTTATCATTGCATGTCAACGATTTAATTTTTGGCGGCCCTTGTTGAGATATTTTATGTAAAATGGCATAATGTTTTTGTTTTTCACCAGAGCCGAAGTCAGGCTTCAAAATTGCTTTCAACATGTTCGACGTCGACGGAGACGAACGAGTCGACAAGAAGGAGTTCCTTGTGGTCAGTCGGACTTGACTTGGAATGAATTTCGTGCACAATTTGTGCTCATCATAGGTTTTGCTTTTGAGGCAAATTAAATGATCTTTTCAATTTGTTGAGTGCTGTGTTCCTAGTATCAGAAGCACATTTGCTTGTCAATGCATTCGTTCTCTTATTTTGTTGTTCCAGTCAGTGTTTTGTTGCTTTTAAATAAAGTGTTTTGTATTGATATTGACAACTGTTGAGATGTTATTTTGTAATAATAATTATACCAACATGTTATTATGTTGTTATTGTTACTTCAGAATGTTACTATGTTTTCAGTTGGAACAACTGCTTGCTCATGCAGAAAAATTTGGTTCTGATCCTACAAAGGAAGTGAGTCTTTTTTGAAAATTTAATTCTTCAGTTGTGTTTTCTATTGTGTTTCTTGAGTGCCATAACTGGTCAACTTAACAATAATTGTTAATAATAATAAAATTATGTAATAATGTTAATGTATTATGTTCATTTGCTTTTCATACATTCTAATTTGCTTAAAGATTTTTTATTTGAAAATATTTGCATATTACCAATCAGTTTGTTTCACTGGCATGGGTAATGACAGCTTATTAATGATGGGTGAATATTGGGTGATATTTACATTGCCGTGGTTTCAATTATTCTGTTGAGTTCTTTTGCTAATACCCCTTGAATTTAATTAATTTAATTTAATTAATTAATTAATTTTATTATCCCCCTGAACATTATGCTTTATTTAATTTTTAATGTCAGTGTACTTTCTTTATCGACCATGATGCTAATGCGCTTAAAACTTCTGCTTGAAGTTTTAATTCTAATAATTTGTTTCAAATAGATTTAGTTAATTAAGATTTTTATTAAATTATTTGATATTATGGTTGTAAAGTTCAACTATGCTGGCTTCAGTTAAGAGCTTCTGCTTGGTAAGTTGAAGTGTGAGTCGGTAAAACTTTTAATAAGCTGAAAAGATGATGAACATCAATCAAACTTTTATTAAGTTCTGCTTCCATAAAATCAATTAGGATGGCAATCTAAAGAGGAAAGTATTTGCGGCAATTAAGAGTAACCGGACAGATTATTTTGAATTTAAATTCTTTGCATACTGAAACTATGAAATAGTTTTCATGGTGCATTGATAAAGTTCCAATTAATTTGTACAAACTTTAAAAACAGTTTTTAATGTTTTAATTGTGTTGTACTTATTTTATTGTACTTTATTTTGTGTTTGATATTAGGAAACTTATTTTTGATAATTTCAAATTGTATTCTACAAAGATTTACAGGGGATTCATTAGAATATCTCTTTTATTAGTTTTGATTTTGACATTTTAGAACACGAATAACTTTGCAAACCTCACAACGACATCTCATGTTGTTATGTTTTGTTTCCAATCAGAATTTCAGGAGAATCACATGAAAAAGCCATCATTTGATTTCTTATACGATATTATTACAGTTTTAATTTACATTTCAGCAGTCCTTTGTACTACCAACAGCAAGAGCAAAATAATTGCTTTGAAAATATCATTAACAATAAAAATCATAAATAATAACAATAATAAAAAAGTCTGAACCATAAAACTACTGGAGATTTTGCACAAAATTTGATTTGTATGCTGCATGACCACGTTGTGACAATTTAAAAGAACTACATTTTAATCTGAACCCAGATTTGATTTACTTGTAAATTATCCCTATGTAAATTATTTAATTATCTTGCATTTCCTAGTTTATGAGCATGGAATATAAAGTTTCGTTTGCATCATTTAAGGTTAATTCCTTGTTTGATTGATTGTGATTGGTTTCCATCACCACATCCTGTTGTCATCGATCACCTTTCCATGATGAAAATTCATTGATTTTAAAATTACTTTTCATGTTCGATTCATTAAACCGGCCCATCGACCGAGAGATCGAACGGCGGCGTTCTCGGTTGAAAGTACGAATGATTGAAACCAACCAACCTGTTTTTAGTTGATTAAGGACACGAGAAGAAAGCTTAACCTCTGGGATATCCTCCAAGAATCAGTCGACGGAGTAGTGTTTGGAGTACGTCTTTCTTACGTGGAATATTCATTCCTTTGTTGCTTTAACAACTTCAAGCGCTGTCAACCTTATGCTTTGCTTGCTTGGCCTGTTGTCAAAGACCTTAGAAAGCCATCAGTGGAACCTCCTTAGTTTCAGATGATCCTTGTTTATTACTAATTTAGATCATATTATTCCGTAACGGATGTATTATTATGTAACATATTTTACTTTTTATTAATTGCTATGAACTATTATTGTATTATTGAGTTATTTAGTAATAAATGTTAGATTTATTAAAAATACTTATCAAATACGTCGCTGACTCTAAGGGGGTTCGGCTGTGTTAGATCTGATCGATGTCAAGTTGGTTGATTCTTGTGACATCTGGAGAGCTTGCCTCAGTTTCACTTACTGACTCACACTCGCGTTCATTTGCATGAATTATGTTACAGTTTTTGTTTACTAACGCAAGACCCCGAGATTATCGGTCGTTTGAATTGTCGTGAAAATATTTAAAGATGTTATTGCAGACGAATTTAAGTGCATGTTTAAGGACTAAAGGACTCTCACTTCTCTAAGGTGTGACTTTATTTTGAACCTTTTCTCAGCTGTCGATATTTTCAATCGATCAATTTTCATGTTCACAAATGGGAATATTGCTGTCTGCTGCACGCAGAAGTTGAATATCAACTTTTGCATGAACATGGAGTTGCAGTGCTTCAAGTTATTGCTGGATGCAACTGCAGTCGGATGATGATGATGATGATGATGTTGACATTAAATGTAAATGATTAATATAAATAAGTACAATCTAGGAATCTTAATTAAGTTTGCAGCTTATTTTCAGAGCCAATGACTTTGTGATCAGTAGTGGCAAGTTGTTAGTAATAAGCATTCCTATAAATTAATTAACTATTTAACAAAATATAAATTGTAATTTCAAAAAATCTGATTTAATTTTTGTTATAATGTATTTATACTAGAATTTATGGTAATATTTTCTGGGAGGAAAATTATCCTTATGTAGCATTTAATTAAACCTCAATATCATACTGAAATTAATAAGCATATTTAAGTTGCATGATATCTTTAATGTAATTGTTTATTGCTAATGCAATAATAATGAACATAATATATTATACATGTCTTATTATATAATAATATTATTATTGAATCTTCTAATGCTTTCTGTATATGTTATTACCTTATTTATTTGGTGCTATAATCTTGATTAGATATTTGATCAATTAGTTTGATTGATTATGATGATGAGCTAGTGATGGTGATGGTGATGATGATGATGATGATGATGATGATGGCACTAACTATGATGATGTTGATGCTTCCTTTCACAACATTATGAGACCTTCTCCATTCAGCATTAAAATAACAAATAAATGTTATTTTATGTTTGGATAAAAAATATAATTAACAACAAAAATTAAATAAAATAACAAATCGATGTCACTTCATTAGTAGATAATAAAAATTATGATTATCAACCAAAATTATTAGTTATTATTTCTCTTTTGGACATGTTTTGATTTGATTTGAATTATCTGCATATCAAACTCATGGTGAAAGATGGTTGGAATGGTGGATGTATATCAATGTTTAGAAGAGTCAACTACAAATGACTTTATGATTAATTGCGATGGCTCAATTGAATCAACCTGAGTGTATTTAATAAGATGCAACTCAAAGTTGTTCATAGTGATTATTTTGGGATGTATGGTTGGGTTTGATGAGTTTGGGACGTGTTTAGATGAAGAAATTGAGCAGCAAAGGAAAGAGCAAAACGGCTTGTGACTGCGACTGTCGCAAGAAACCTAGGGGGAACATTTGGCATCTCCTGAAGCACGACCCGAAGAGCCTGCTACCAGTACGTTCACAATTATCTTCTTTTCATATTGGAAATAATTCTGTTACATGAAATTGTTTCACCGAAATAAAATTTTTTTAATACTGAAACTTAAGGAATTTTGTGAAGTATGTTGAACTTTATTTATGATTACTTTAATTGATTGATGTTAAAAAATGAAAATTACACTGTAATGAAACACTTAATATAAACATGGGACAAATAAAAGATTGTGAAATGTTTCATAACTTATTAAAATCATAGAGTTGATTACACTCGTAATGTTTAATTGATTATTCGTGCAATTACCTTTTGAACGACTTAAAGGAAGAGTTCAATGTAAGCACAAAAGGAGATTATGATCGTTCGATGTGTGCTTCTTTGGAGTCGCGTTGATGTTGTCGCTTCGACTGTCGTCGACGACAATATCAAAAGAGGACGACTTATTTTCTGACTTTGATTTCAATAAGTTTGCATTTTTGTGAAGATGTTTGTTCATTTGCCAGCTCAGTGATTCCACAGATGAGAGGAGACGTTCGGGACTCAAATGATTTCAAAATGATTTCTTTTTCTTTCCGACGTTGAAAAGTATCAGACCACGATGTTTAATAACTGCTACGTTTAATTAGCTGCATGTTAACACTTTGTATAGGCATGCTTGGTCAATCTTGTTTTATTTGTTGGCTTGATAACCTATTAATTTTTCTGAGAGCTTCCTCTTCGTTAACGTTTAGCTTTTCATTTAATGTATTTTTTTAAAATTCAAATCCTGGGTTGTCAATTAAACTCACTGCTTAACTAATCATGCAATTAAATGGTCTTTTAAATTAAGTAGAACATTTGCAGCTACTAAGATTTCCATCGAAATGGAGATCATTATCATTACTACAATTATATTGCTTAAGATGAGTATGGTTGAATATTAGTTTACCTATATTAGTTATTGTCGAATGCCGATTAAAGTTTATATGTAATTATATTTACAATTATTCATAAAACATCAGTTATTACATTAAATAAGGAGAGAAGCTGTTAAATTTCAAAAGTTTTGGGTTCAACTCCTGCTCATAAACTCGAATTTACATAGGATTTTTTTTAGGATTAAATAAGTTTAATAAGTATTAGCAAGGATTTTGTTGTTTTGAATAGAATTAGATATTTAGCAAGTGATTTAGGAAATATGGCATTCACAATTAATAGGGAAGTAGTTTAAGAAGTAGGATCCTAGCAAAAAGTTGTAAGGACTTTATCGTAAGAATCAGCCCGGGGAGTATATCAGCCTTTAATATGAATGTGATCTGCTCTTTGCAGGGCTACTACGTGGAGCCCATTACTGACACGACCTTGACCATCCATTTCTTTGGAACGAAAGGCAGGGACTACATGAACTATGAAGATTTTCACAGGTTTCCTGTGGAATTAATTTTTCAGTTTTAAATTTTGTACAATGTCTTTCACATTCTGATGTTGGGAATAAGTTTTATTGGCTATTGGTAACGTTGGCAGGTTGCCATCTTCAGTGGTAACTCACTTGTGAAGAGTTTCCTTACAAAATTGTTTTTGTTTGGCTATCACAACAATTTGGTGTAGTTGATGCAAATTGGTCAGATGTTGCAGGTTGAAGTTGGTTTGGAGGATGATTAGTTAAAATGGCAGGGATGTTTGCTATTGATTAATTATTACTGTTTTGTTATCATTCCAAATGCCTATTAATTGCTTATCATAGCTTATTTGCTTAATGGCCTACCAAATAATATTCATATTTAGTTTATGATTATTATTGAAAATCCATCCATTAATTGTTCTCCAATTAACTCATACAATCCACAGATTCATGGACAATCTTCAGACTGAAGTCCTGGAGTTGGAGTTTGCAGAATTTTCGTGCGGTTTGCAGACAATCAGCGAGATTGAATTTGCTCAGATCCTGCTCAGGTACACGAAGCTGACCAAAGAGGAAAACGACAGATACCTCAATAGACTCAGGAGTAGGATCGAGCACTCGAAAGTAACCATTGATGATTGATACTACTTTTTGTTTGTTATTATTGTTATTATTGCTATTGTTACCATTAATGCTGTCTACACTTAGGGTATAACCTTCAAAGACTTCAAAGAATTCTGCCAATTTCTAAACAGCATTGAAGACTTTTCGATGGCTATGAGGATCTACACATACGCTGACCACCCAATTTCTGAAGGTTAGCTATCATTTCGATGATTGATTTGTAAACGAATGTTAACAATGAATCAAAAGTTTTGGCTTTAACTAGCTGAAATTAAAAATTTTAGAACTATGGTTACAAAATTGCTCATCTCACTCTCATTCAGTCATGTCCAACTATTAATAGCTGATTTCACAAGAGCTGTTAAGGCCTGCACTGGACAGACTCTGAATTCTCATGTGATTCACGTTGTGTTTCAACTCTTTGATGTCGATGGCGACGGAAGACTCAGTCACAGAGAGTTCATCTCAGTGATGAAGGAGAGAATACACAGGGGGGCAAAGGTGAATCTAGTTGCTGATTGCAATTATATTATTATTATTATTGCTTTTGCTATCTCGAAGAATTAATTACCTAATTTATTTACAATTCATTACCTAATACCCTGTATTTATCTCAACTGTTAGCACGTTCCAAACACTCGTTGGGAAAGCTTCAAGGGTTGCGTGAAGAGCGAGCTGAGGAGCAGTTCGTGATGTGACTCCCGCTGGTTCTTGTCCTGTAATCATCATCATCATCATCATCATCACCTCCTGGCATCATCCACACCCATCCACCTACTGCTTTCATTGTCTACTTAGAGATGTCATCATGTGTGGCTTTTAAGGCCAAAAGTAGTAAGCTCGGCTAAGTATTCCTAAGATGATTTTCAAGCTGCTATGTCAAGTTGATATTTATTTTTTTATTTTTTGATCCGACAACTTTTCTTTTTGTTTTATTTTTTGGCTGAAATTTGACTCGAATTAAATTGCTTGAGGAACTGATTTTATCTTAAACTAGGCTCATATATACTGATAAGCTTCATGTTTCTGTGTGATTCTGAGTTACTATTGAAAGTAGTGATTGGTATTTCCTAATTCTGTTTAATTAAAAAAGTTGGAGATGCATAACATTGACAAAAACGAAAAATTTAATTTTGGAAATAATATTTTTATAAAATAAATCTTGGAGTTAGTAATGATTCTTGGTTGATGTAAAAACCAAGTCAATATTACAAATGCTGATACAAAATTCTAAAACAAACCAGTCAAAAACATCATGACAATAGAGCATTGTTGCTGAATGTCATTATCGCAGGCAAGAAAAAGGTGGAGAAATTGAGCAGGACGGAATGATCAGCTGCTGAAGCTTTTGAAGAGCAAATACTTCTCGTCCACATTGTGAGGTTGCTGTTGTTCACGTTCTGTCGCCTCCAATGTTTTGCCGGAGGAACTCGAGAAGTGGTGGTGGTATTTCTGCGGTGATGATGATGATGATTATCTTAAATTATTTTCTCATTATAATTTATAATAACTAAAGGAGGCGATCAGTCAGAAGCCACACCAGTTTATATTACAGTTATATTAATATTTTTCAACATGAACTAGGGAGGACTATATAATTAATTCTTAATGGTGATTGTAACATATAATTCTATTAATTCTTAATGGTGGTAACAACTTGTAGGGACAAACCTGATAACGGGGAATTTTCATCAATTTCCTGTATGATCTTCGTTATCTTCAAAAATTAGGTTTAACATTAGGTTTACTGATGCCAGTGAAGAAACATAAGCAATAAATGATATAATATAAATATAAGTGATATGGGGAGTATAAGCATATGATATGCTTTTAAGCAATCAATGGTTATTGTCAACTCACATCCGCCCCTGAAAACACAGCCCTAAGAACCAGGGGAATGTCTGAGGACATAAGTCCTTGCCTGAGAACCTGTGGAGAAGTTAATATGGTACTTAATCCATGGGTGAAGTAATGCAAGATTAATGTTAAAAACCAGTGAAGCATGCACCATTGTCATTACCAACTTGGGGAAAAAAATTAAGATTGAAGATTGTTGTGATGACGTTCATGCGTAAACAAAATAATTAGCGAGCATTTATTTTTAATAGAACTTGTGCCTGAAGTGCCGACCTGGTTTATACATTCTTTGTCTCCTTGTATGAAGTGGAAGAATTTCTTGTTGAGGTATTTGTCTTCAATGAACTGCTTCCTTCTAACCCTTCATCAATGGCAAAATTAATTAAGTTACTATACATTTTAAATTCAGTAATAACTAACAATAATTAATAACTAATAACAACAGTAAAAATAACATCAACTGGCAATAATAGTTTGAAAACAAGTGCAAATGAAGTGCCTTTGTGCAGGTCATTTAATAAATTATGATAATGAAGTCACAATGCCAACTGTTCGGAGGATGTGTTGATCTTGTTCTCAGGCTTCATTGAATGCTCCCAAATGTTGTTTGCATTTTCGTTCCCTATCACTTTCATCATCTGCAATGTCATGTTAAACCACGTGCGCTTGTTACGACATTACAACACCGGGTTGATGAACAATATTACAAATATTTAAAATAGCAAACTCTTTCGTTGTTCTAGCATTCTTTCATTCAATAACATTAATGGTTCAGGATGATGATGATATATCCAGCTCATCTAATGTCACAACATTTTCATTATAACAAATAATCCGATATGTTTTCATATGTTTAAATGTCACAACTAATCAAAAGCTTCAAAGAAGATTATGTTGCTTTGAACTCCAAATATCTGCAGGTTGATAACAAGCAAACAAGAACAACTTTGAAATGAATGCAAAAGTTCTGAAACCTCAATCAATTGTTTGCTCCAAACTTTAAAGTCCATCCTCAGTGATTTGATTTTTGCATTTGACATGTTTCTGTGTACTCCTGCATTTAAGTTTTAAATAAGTTTTTAAAATAAAGTTGAAAATACATTTTAACTTTCTGAATCAAAGTAAATTAAGTTTACATTTTAATTCCACCTGCAATTATTACTCACCCGCACAATTTTGACAAAGTGTAATGCCAAAATTGATTGAAGCCCATTCTGGCCCTAAATATAGACTGAATTTTAGCAACAAATTGCATTTAAAAATATCAGTCATATTTAATGTAAAATTTCATTTGAAATTTTCATGTTACTGGTTATCATGTTATCAATTTTAATGTAATACAAATAATGTTGTGCACTATTATTATTCTTAATAATAATGTTTCAAATAATGTTGTGCAATATTATTATTCTTAATAATAATGTTTCAATGTAATACAAATAATGTTGTGCACTATTATTATTCTTAATAATAATGTTTCAATGTAATACAAATAATGTTGTGCACTATTATTATTCTTAATAATAATGTTTCAATGTAATACAAATATTGTTGTGCACTATTATTATTCTTAATAATAATGTTTCAAAGGAGAAACAAGAAACATCACCTTCAGCCCCACAATCTGCACACAACGTGTTGCTTTGAACTTCAAAGACTTCGTGCATCACCTTGAAAGTAAAACATTTGACAAATATTATTCCTTAGACAATCTTGAGATGTTAGTAATTCTTAAACTAATTATTTAAACATATTTCAAGTGCCAGAGCATCCATGGCAGGTTGCAAAAGGCTCGTTGTTGATTGTAATCATTCAATTCTGTACGTGAGCAAGCTGGATCTAAAAACATTGTAAAGGCATCCAGGACGGATTGAAGCAATTAATTGTCCTGGATGTCCTAACTCAACCCCAAATTGAAGCAATTCTCTTAATGATGCAAAAAAAAAATTAAACCAATAAAATGAGAGATGTCATAATTAAACTGTTATAATTTTGTCACCATAATTAATTTCATGCAGAATCCAGGGACAAATAAACCACACCTGCTTTGCAACAGTTGATGAATTTGATGGCAAAGATGTTAATCATAATGTTCATGAATATGCAAAAGAAAAAATATGAGGGTAGCTATAATTATCTAACAACAGCTTGCAGGTAAAAGAAAAATAACAGAAAATAAGCATGCTAAGTTGGACCATTAAACCAGGACTGACCAAGTTAATAGAAAATAGTAATAACATTTTCTTAGAGATTACTAAATAATAACTTAAATGAAATATGCAAATGTTTACGAATGCATGGAAATGTGCCACCCACTTCATCGTCACCGAGAGATAATGAAATTCCGCTTTCGATTGCCTGCTTCCAGGAGTTCATCTCTTCTTGGGTGTCAAAAATAAATCTGATGAATTAGGAAGAATGAATTAATTACAATGGTAAGTCATTTCATTAATTAAATTAAAGATGCATTAATGTGTTAATGGACATCATTAATTAGCACGGGCGTAACAATAGCTGGAGCAACAGCAACAAAACAAAACAACAACAACAATAATAATAATAATGATAATAATAATAGTAATAAAACAATAATAATAATAATAATAAACAATAATAATAATAATAATAATAATAATAATAATAATAATGATAATAATAATAATAAACAATAATAATAATAATAAACAATAATAATAATAATAATAATAATAAACAATAATAATAATAATAATAATAATAATAATAATAATAATAATAATAATAATAATAATAATAATAATAATAATAATAATAATAATAATAATAATAATAGTGCAACAAATGGTCACATGTGGTTGGATTGCGGTGTGTTGAATTGAAGTTTGAACTTGTTGACCTCCCTAACGCTGAGCAGCTGCAGGTCAAGAATGAAGATGGGCGTGAAACTTTGGAAGTCCTGACGAATAAAAATAAATTTAAACACAAAAATATTTACTAAAATAAGTAGAAATAATTATTTTATGCTACATAAGATGTAATTAGTTTCAGTGCAAAATATAAAAATAATTTTCATTTGTTAACCAATAAAAGTGTTAAAAAGGAGAAACGACTGCATGTATCGACTCACTGATTGTGTGTGGTAAACTGCAAACTTGTCTTTTTTGCAGGCCAAGAACTTCCTGCCTCGTGCACCTTCGAGTTTTGCAAATCCCTGGAGAAATAATAATAATAATAATAAAAATAATAATATTAATAATAAATTATGAACAAGACTCAAGAAATTATAACACTGGTGTACAACATGATTGCCAAAATTATTATGATGTAGTTAGTTGCTACCTATGTTATTAACTGAAAAAAAGTATGTGTTACTTTTAAAATCTAAAACCAAAAACAACTTCTATTATCGATGTTATCAATGTTATCTTCTATCATCAAAAATGTCCTCCAGTAATTAAAAGGCCGATTATAATTATCCGAAGCTAATTTCTTAAAAAACATTGAAAATCACATCCATTCCTCCACCAACCTGCATGTCAGGACAATGGAAGATTCCTCCTGGCTTAAAAACCTCGATCTACAAATAATACGTCAACAGACATAAAGATAATTTATTTAAATAAATAAAATTAATTTTAAGCTAAGATCTGAGAAACTGAACTACTTCAACTTCCAACTAAAATATAACATTCTTATCTAAAAAATGTAATTAATTAATGTTAATACAAAGTAATAAATATTAATAATCACACAAAGTAATAAACATTAAAAAACCTACGTTGGTTGAGCTGTCAATGATAAACTTCATGATGATGGATGTCCACAATGACATATCATCTGAAGTTTTGATGTGTTTGTCACAATGTCATTCCAGTATTTATTAAACAATTAATTACTCCAGCAATTGTTATTAACGAGTTGACTGATGACATGTTAATTGAGAAGCATAAAACGTTATACAAGACAGTTAATTAGAATTGTTATTATTTGATGGTATGAAAGTGAAAGTTGTAAATGCTAAAACTGAACACTTTTTCATAAACCATGATGATGCTTGTGACTATTGAAGAAATAACTCATGAATAATTAAATAATTAACAAATTTGCATTATCACATCTGCATTCCAAGTTTTTCTGTTTTTGTTCAATAAAAAATAAAATAAATGAGAAATTTAAAAAAAAATGAAATGAAACCTATTAACCTAGTAAAAAGATTAATAAGTATAATAATGTAATAAGCATAAGATGAACAAGTGAATTCCACAAAAACCTGAGTTATCAGAAGCAAAACTGATGGCCGTTTTGTGTTTCATGATGATTCGGAACTGGTAGGGATGCTGATCTGCAGGCTGACAACAAGAATATGTCGTACGTGCAGAGGAATATGTCATGTAAGCAGAGAATTATTATCACCATCATCATCATCATCTACTTTATTTGACTTGGTGGTGTTAGTCATTGATGCATGGTTGAATAGATTACATTCAACTTTCAAATTGCTTGATAAGATTATGTTCACATTGTGGTCATGTTATTATGCGAGACCTAATATAATGTGCCTGCTGTTGTCTTCATGTTATTAAGCTCACTCTCATAATATTATTAAGTTTGTATTATTTTTATTTAACTTCATCAAGTTATTAGCAAATGAGTTGTGGCTGCAGTCACATCACCAATGATAGTTTGAAATCAAATTTAAAATTTAAAATCAAATTTAAAATTTAAAATCAAATTTAAAATTTAAAATCAAATTTAAAATTTAAAATCAAATTTAAAATTAAAATCAAATTTAAAATCAAATTTAAAATTAAAATCAAATTTAAAATTAAAAATTAAACTTCAGTCATAACAATCCCCCTCTTAAAAAACAAATTCAACACAAAACTATGAAAGAACAAAAGTTTGTTTTCAATCTCACCTTGATGGTCTGCTTGACATTCAACATGTTGCAAACAGATAACACTCTTCGTGAAAAGGCACTCTGTGAAATACACGTATTACGTTTCACAAGCATCAGGGACAAATTGTTCACATCCCTGTCATTCATCCATCCATCCACCCATCCATCCATCCATCGAACCCCTCAAGACAACCAAACCTTTATTTATTCACTTATTATTGAAGGATCACATATAGATTATATCATGAATCCATATCAAAGCAAGCACCATTTCCTGCACACCATCCAATCACATGCCTCGCAATTTCACGAACAAAAGTAAAAATTGCAAAAGTCCAACAAGAACAAGCACTCCTTACCAACAACACATTATTTTTAAAATATCAACAACAACAACAAGAGAATTAAAATTGACAACACAACAACAATAAACAGCAACAACTTGAATATCCAGACTCCCCACAGAACATCAGAGAGGGAAAGCAATTAGATGATAATAATGATTAAGTCTGCAATTCAATTCCTTCAACAGGATGCAACTGAAGTTTAAAACCATACCTCTTCTGTTGACACTTAATTTATTAAATCTTTCAATTCTTTTGATTTATTAAATCCTTAAATTCTTTAAATTAGTTTTATTGTTAAATACGACCATTGAATGCACAAATGAGAGATAAACTCATGTTGATATATTTGAACCTTTACAAGAATTATCATCATTCCAAAATGGTTCGAGAACAAATAAGAATGATAGAAGAGGTTTCAAGCAGCTATTAACTATTTAATAATTTATTATTAGTAGTAGTAATATTAACTTAATTCATCAACAACAATTAATATTAAACAAATATTACAACCAAGAATTACTTTCAAACACTAAAAAACTCACATTCCTATTGAATTCATGAAATTCGTAAAAAAAATTGGCACAAAAAATGAATCAAATTAAAGATTGAAAAAGACTTGAAAACCTTTGGTGATGAAAAATAGATGAGGTACTTGGAGTTGATGGTGACCCACCTCTTCTGCCAACTGGTGGCAAGTTTCGAGGTTAGTCTCGATTGTCTGGGATCGTTATGTTAGTTATGATTAATGATAGCAAATGTGTTAACATTCAGAAATAATTGGGACCTACGATAAATAAATAAATAAGTATTGACAACTGATTACTTGAGACTTTTTTTTATGTGTGCAATAATGACAGTGACATTGAAAATTATGAATTCAAGAATATCAATATTTATAGTCATAAAAACATTTTAACTGACTGATAAGCAAGCTGTTGCAATTGATACTTATTATATTACTTGATTAAATTAGGGTTAAGTACTAAAAGTCTCGCCAGTTGGCTTTTGCCTATTCGTTGGCTAACAATCTTACTGAAACAATTGATAAATTGTTAATGTTAATGCAAATATACTGGTACAATGATACAAATAAATGATACGGTGATACAAATACACTGGTACAATGATACAAACAGCTGATGAGACAAATACCCTGTGGTGAATTTGAACAGATATCCCTTCCTTTCGGTGACTTGGTGCTGAAATAAGATAATTATTAAATATGCAATTGCAGATGGAAAATGTTAAATCAATAAAGTTTGGTAAATACCAATTATGCTAGCTAATAATTCCAAGAATTAAGAAATATATTATATTAAATATATATCAAATCCTAACTAGCACTGTTATTATTATTATTATTTCACTAACATGTTAATGCATGCATGCAAGCTGAACATTATTAACCTCATCAATCACTCATCACAAATCCACTTTACGGAAGTGCAATCATCATCCGAAATGCTTAACATCTGACCTGCTGAGAGGGCACAATGGGAATGGATTGCATCATGACCTCGTCACTGGGTCTGCTGAACTCCAACTCCTCCTCCTCGTTAAGGATGACGTCTCCGTCGTCGGAGAGACCATCGTCGCTCACGTAACCTAAAATTGATGGTGGAGTTAATAATTTATGTGTTTAAATAAATTAGTGAAACTAGTTGTAATAATATTAACGTTCAATAATAAGAACAACACAATAATAATGATGATGATAATAATAATAATTAACGGGTGGTGAAAGATGGAAAGTAACAATTCAACTTTACAAATATGAATGTATAACAATGATAATATAAATAAAATGATATAATTAA
Source organism: Whitmania pigra (assembly GCA_021613335.1). NCBI lineage: Eukaryota > Metazoa > Annelida > Clitellata > Hirudinida > Haemopidae > Whitmania > Whitmania pigra. Next base: position 1,815,983 of record JAJTWR010000113.1, read on the forward strand.
AATAATATGTAGTCATGAAAATAATCATTAATAACAAAAGTTATTATAATAATACCCCACAATTATTAAAATGGCTGGCACAATGTTGTTTAGCAAGCAATTATAAGATTAATTATTAGAGTTTAACTGAGAGATTCAACAAGACATGACCTAACAGAACCTTCAATGCCATTACAATCGCATTAACATTGATCATCATCATCATCATCATCATCATCACCAACCACACAACAACGACTACAACCGAGGTGATCCACAAAAAACATTCCTGACATTCATTACGTTTATGTAACTACCATCATCACCACCAGCATCTTAACCAGCCAGTATGTATGCTGTAATCATTACCACCACCACCACCATCTCTACTATCATCATAACCATACCTCCTTCATCACCTGAGAGAGGAGACTTTGGAAACTTGGCTTCCTTCTCTAATGATCTTTCCATTTCCATGGTGCTCTTTGCGAATGTTTAACAACGTTTCATGAAATGACTTGCAGATTAATTTTTTAAAGTGGTTTCTGAATAATTCACAGCAGAAGCAAATAATTACAGTACAAATTATCAAGTTTATAACTTGTGGTTGTAAGATGATAGTCATTACCAAGAAATACATTATTTGTATCAATTGCCATCATTGTCATCATCAGTATCATAATCTCAATTCAGTGCAAGTATTTTTCATGCTAAACCAACTAATGATTGTTATAATGTTAATTTATGGTACAACATCTACACTGCTTATTAAACAAAGTTAATTAGTGTCAAAGAAAATAATCATTATTATAATAATAAAAATATTAAATTTATTACATTACTATTACAGTTGCAGTTCCTTACCAGAAATGGCAGCAGAAAGTACCAACCTCTCTGATTGTCTCAATAAATATTGGATTCTTTGAGGAAGGTGCAGCTCCTGTACCGACTAGATCAGTGTTCATTTCCTTGTCCATCTTCAACTGTACAATGTGAGGAATTTCGGAGATTCTCTTGAATTTGTTATGATTTTCTTTCACTTTGTCAAATGACATTCCATTGACTTGAATTGGTTCATTATTATTCATCAGAGATTTGAACTCATCAAAGGTTTCTCTCAAAGTTTTAAGGGAGATGTCGCTTTTTTGCAAAGTCTTAGGTCGACAGTTAACCGCCGAAGATGGTTTACAACTAGACGAGTAATTGTTTTCGCTGGAAGCAGCACTTGCCTCATCAATTTTTATGTTATTGTAATAGGCGGATTGTTTGTTTTTCGATGATTTTCTCTCAAATGACCTCCTTAGGACTCCTCTGAAGCCTGTCATTTCTGAATCATCACTCTCACTCTTCGAAAAGCATCTTGAACTTTCGACTCGTTCTTCATTTCCTTCGTGTTCTCCTCTTGAACTTCTGAATGAAATCAGTGTTACGTCCTGCGTGTTCTTGATTGAAACTGGAAAACACTCGGTCTGTGTCTTGGCAATGATATTAGGGGTGCTTTGATATAAAAATTTAACAGGCTTTTTTGGTATCACTGGATACTTTCTTTCTTCCTTATTAAGGTGAGTTTTCTTCGCTGGCAAAGCTGGTTTGTTATTCATGGCGAAGCCTCAACATGTGCTAATAATAAGTACGTCCATATGTATGGAATTACTCAGAATTTCCAGTGAATCGTATCAAGCAAAAACCTGCTAAATCTGAATTATTAAGCTTACCAAACTTACAACAATGTCAAATTCTCTTAAAATCAATGTAAGCATTGCAACATCTAGCAAAACGTAACTCATTACCCCACTTCATTATCTTCCGGGTCAGTCATATTTACTATTTTCAGCGCGTTTGACATGCCCTCGAGCAGTTTAATCGACGCCGAGTTAAATTGGTATTTAGGAACAAGTTTTGCTAATTGATTAATAATTATTTGACTAAATAGCTTATTTTTTCAATTACAGGATTTGAAAACTTATTGTGTGTTTTGGGTATGATTGCGTTAAAAAGAATCACTTTGATAGAAAGCTATTAGCTTTAGATAGAAAACTATTGCTTTAATTCATTTGATCTCCTAAAAGTGAATATGTTATGTTTTTGATATATGAGGTTTTACACTTGATTTTATTAATTTAGATTGAAAGTAACAAAAAGTCCAGATTACAGTTGTAATTCCGGATGCATTAAAGTAGGCCAACTCAACATTCTTATAACCACGTAAGCATCTGGTTAATAATCGTGAAAGCATTTGTTCAGTATGATAAAAATGAAGAGATTGATCAAGTTCTGGAACTCATCGTGACAATTCTTGTTAAGTGATTCGATTCTGTTAAAACAAGCTAATTAAAAGCATGTTTATTTAATGATGAGAACAACTGGCAAAAAGTTTAGAAGTCATTGAAGCTTCCCAAAACTACCACCTTGTTTTTTTGTTAATTTTTAATAACATTGTAACTTGTACAATATTACATTATTACTGAGTACTCATTTTGTTACTCCCTCTGTACAAGCGCACTGAATCTAATAAAAGTTGAAAGTTTAATTTAAATGCATTGAAAAATAAATTCTAAATAATAAAAATGTATCCATATTTTATTAATACAAAAATTATTTGCCCAATCGTACACTTTAATAACATTTGTAATACATTGCACGATGATCATCGTCCGTCATTAAAAACTTGTCTTCCGCCAGCAGACACTTATATAATGGTAAAAACCTAGTCCTTAACGTAGCTGAAGTTAGCAGACACTTAAATTTAATTTCTAATGCAAAATTTCAAATTATAATATATAATATAAAACTACGTTTCAAATGCATTTCAAAAATGTTTATAAATCAATTGTCGGAAGATTTTCAAATTTTTGAAGTTATTAGAAATTTTATGAATTCGTTCAAAAGTCTTCTTACTCAGTAACCATGACGACTGACGAAATGTGCATCAAAATGTTCGTTAAGATTTCTACTTTCCACATATGTATAACTTATTAGTAAAACAAATTGTGGAACAACATAAGTGCTTAAAATATTGCGAGTCATCTTAAGCGGAAGTCCTTCCATTAATTTTCGGGGGGCTGGTCGCATCCAGTGTCTCTGTCGGTTGGTTTTTGTCTTTCTGGCTATGAAAGGCTCTCATTGGTCCTGTTAAGCCGGTCACTATTGCCTGAACTGGAGCGACTACGAAAGCTCTCAACGGCTTCTTCACGTCGCATGCTACCTGCTTTTTACCTGCAAACTTCGACTATGCGAAGCTTTCATTGGCCTTGTTATGTCGATCGCCTCCGAGCCAGTTGCCTACAGCGTGAAAGCTCAGTGGTTTCCTCACACCGTGTACTTAATACATGCAAACTGGGCCTTATAATTTCTTTGTAGCGGGCCTTTTCGCGGTTTGGTCCGCAGTTCATATTGCTTTGCGAGTCCGCGGTCGTCCCATTTCTCCCAACAATACCTCGTCTCTCGGCCAATGATTTGGCCCCGTCGTTCGATGGATCATTCATACCAGAGACCGACGGCTTTCCTGCAGTGACATCTAAAGACATCTTCTGGCTCCTCATGCACAGATCCAGATTGAAGCTGCTTCTGCGGCCTCAGACATAGCCCTGTCATAGCCTTTGTTCTCTCTCGGCTTGACAATCCAATATTGGTGAGGAAAGTGTAGGTTGACTTACCGACTACGCCCCTTGCCCCATATGGGGAAGAAGCCTGTTCGAATTAAGAATGATGGCATCCGTCGACGGCGATAAGAGTACCTAATCCGGCCTATTTCCACTTTCTACCAGCACCAGGGAGTACCACCTAATTCTGTGACGGTCCAGTCATTTGCCTCTGCAAGAATGTTTCGCTTGGGACATGGAAATCCATACATACTAATATTGTAATAACTCATATATAATAATATTATAATAACTCATACATAATAATATTGTAAAAACTCATATATAATAACATTGTAATAACTCATATATAAAAAAACTTGAAGGTTAACGGATTATTAACGGCTAAGAGGTGGGGGGTGGCAAATTTTATGACCGCTCCGGATGGCAAGAGAAGTTGGTATGCTTATGTAGTACATCAATCGATGCGCTAAACCAAATGCCAAACTGAAATCTTTAATGGACGCATTTATCAAGGACTACTGATTTTTAAAACATAACACACTGCACATTCGAATTTGATCGAAAGTCTATATTGATGGGAGGGCCCTCTTGATGGGTGTTTAAGATTTAAATTTTAAATTTTATTTTAAATGAATCTAATTTATTAGATTATTCTATACTTTTTATTTATTTTTGTTAGAAATTTCTTGTTGCTTTTTCAACTTTTATTCAAAAAAAAGTAAATGGAACAAAATTATGAGGATTTACAGTAAATTATATTTAAAATATCACAATAAGAGGAATTCAGGAAATGTTAACAATAAATGTCATTTACGGTCCACAAGGTTGCTCCTTCTCGTGGCGGGATTAATTTGGCTAATTTAAAATATTTTCAACATCCTTCAGCCAACCTTATTTTTGTATATGTATTTATATTATAGAAATATTGTATTTATATTTATAGAAATCGATTGCATTTGCTTACGTGTAATTTGTCTTCATTAAATTCACTTCCTTATTCACTTTGTATCCAATTCACAAACAATTAACTGTGAAAAAAATATATGCGCAAAAATCAAATTTATTGAAAATGCAAAATTTTGTGAATGGCCAAGAGAGATGTTAAAAATGTAAAATACTTCTGCAAACGGGGCTTAGGAGTTAATTATTTATTTCTTATCATCACTCTCAACCGCCAAACACGGAGTTGACTGATCCGTTAAAAATTCGCAAATCACCCTCGGAAATACTCCTATTAGATCCGAGGGTTTTGTTTTCAGAATCCACATTGATCGGCTTCCTGGAATAAATGGAATTAGCATCGTCTGTGGCGCTTCCGAAGATGAAGTCATAAGCGAGAGGGGCGTGCAGCAACATGGCAGCGGTGATGGCCAAAGTGGCAAAGGTAAAACTCAAGAGTAGGACCCTGTCTACCACTAAAGCGACTCTCTGCCATTCCTTTTTGCAGGCATCTCGTCTTTCCTTCTCGGCGACCATGATCTCAGTGGAGTCGATGAAGTGATGTATTCTCGACAGGGCGTTCATTATTCTTCCCCATTCTTGTTTGATCAGCAGTTCTATGGGTTTGTCTGAGTCTTCAGCATGGAAATTCTGTGTTGATCGAAAGGACAAGGATCTCTCCCTGTTGTTGCTTCTGCTGAATGAGTTGAAGGAATAGTCTAAGTTGGACGAGGGAAATACGAAGTTTGGCATTTTCGTGTTTAATTCTGCTGGGTTGATGTTGTTCGATGAATTCATGTTCTCTGAAAGTGAAATCTTGGAGCGGTCCTTCTTTGTTGCCTTTACATAAAAATAAATTAACTCCATGAAATAATTAACTTATTGAAATAATTAACATGCATTAAAATGTTTTCATTCATACTTTGTAACCCTTTTGCTGTAATTAAGTCTAAGAAACATGAAATTTAAAACATTTATTTTTAAGTTGGACTTTAGACTTAGACTTAGACCTCTGAAATCTCTTTATAGTGAAATAGTAAAAAATATTTCAATTCTATGGAGATTGATGGCCTGCGTGTTTGAGGGTGGTTGGAGTTGATATATGGCTTATACGGGAATCAGCTTGGCCCGTGCTTGCTTTGTTCTTAATTGGATCCCGTCGAAAATGATAAATATGAGAAAAATTATAATTTAAAATGGTAGGTTATTACTATTTCCGTAGAAGACCATTACATTGAATTATTTTTCATCATCAATTTTATTTAAAATCATCTCGCACTAACTCATCTCTTGTGGAAATGATGTCACAAATTAAAAAATTAGCTACTTAATTAACGATGCAATTTCTTTCTTCTCAAGTTGTTTCGTTTTAAATCGCATTTACGCTATTGCTTTTCTTTTGGTCATCTGAAGAAGCATAACCCTGAAGCTCTTGAGAGGACAAAAAACGATTCTATGAGTCATTTCTCATCCTAATTGTCCCCTCAATTGAATTGTTCGAGTCGCAACTTACGAGGCAAAGTGCTGCTTCGTTCTTGGTGCAAGACAACTTAATTATCGACATACACTTCGACCGAGTAGAAATATTAACAGACGTTCAGTGGTTGAAAGTTTTTGCAATTCCTTGCATTATTTTATGACTTAGACCGACAACAAAAGCATCGACAACTGCTACAAGCTTCATGGAGATCCATCCTATTCTTGGACCAGTGGAAATGTCAGAATCTCAAGATAGAGAAATTATTTCAACGTAAAATTCTTTCAAACATTAAAATTACGCCTTCTTTTCTGCGTATCATTGCGTTAAATAACTTGTGTAAATTTTCTGATTTGTTTGTGGTTATACTTGAGTTTGCAAAAAAATTAAAATAGTTTTATTACCCCGGTAGGTTGTGATGATGATCCGCTTGAAGCTTTCATTTGCTTATAATCATGCTCCTGCCTCCTCATGTCCTGAGTTGAAATATTTATTTAATTATTCAATTATTTGTTAATTAATAATTACGTGGATATAAAATTATTTATTATTTAAAATATAAGCACGATAAAAATAATTTCCAAAGGACTACAGCAGCTCTTTTAAATGGAGTGGCAAGAAATAACTTGCTATCGAAAGTCGATGTGCAAATATTATTATTATTGAATTAGTACATCAAATGTCATCGAAACGATCACGATTCAAAATTTATATATTGTTAAAAACAACAATTTAAAATCTAAAAAAATAAAATAAAATAAACCTTCAAATCACATTTCTTCGAATCAGAGTTATTCTTGTTCTGCCCTCTTCTGCGACAACACCGTTTAAAAGTGCTGCATTTTGACGTCTGCTCATTCCACCGCGCATCCATGAAGAGCACCTTGGCCAGTACCCTGAGGCAGATCAATCTGACCAGTGGGGACACGGGTTTCCCCTCGTTACCCATGTGGTGTATGTTCAGGGTGAATGCGGTCATGGCGGTTGCCAAGGAGACGATCATTATGGTGATGCCGTAGTATAGACCTGATCAGAAGTTGAAGAGATAAGAATCGATGATGATGGAGTGGATCAATAGAAATATTATTAAATGAACTATTTCACAAATTGAATGTTGAAATTGAATAACAGCAATATCACCATTCTATCCTCGAGTAGTTCGATTACTCATACGTAAATCATTTCACTAATGTTATGCTAGCGAAAAACATGAAGGTTAACGAGATCCATTTTGCAATCCTAGTTTCATTTTAATATTTGCAAAAAAATGAAACAAAATGAAACAAAATAAAACAAAATAAAACAAAACAAAATTACTTTTTTACATTTGTTTCCAAAATGGTGAGAGGCACTTATTTGTGCGATGTTTGGAAAGCTTAATGAATGGATGGACCGATGAGTGGTTTTCTATCGATGGTGTTTTACTCAAAAAGTCATTCAAAAAATCGCATATTAAAAGCAATTTGGCAGGAATAATAATAATTTCAATAACTTATTGCAATAAGATTTTATAAAAATTTGAACAAAATTAATTTTTTGCAATGGAAAGGTAACAAAAATTACAGATTCTTAGAACGATATTATTGAATTAAAAAAAATATTAATATTAGTAACAACATCAACAATAACAATAACAACAACTGTACGCAATAATTTCACTTTGAGTTGAGACAACAATTCAAACAATTCTTCAAACATTTGCAATAAAAGTTGAACGATATTAAGAGGAATTTTATGAATAACCCATCAAACATTCTTGTATTTATTTTACATTTACTGCATTAAAAAATTATTAATAATTGTTAAATAGACTAATAATAAAAGTCAGATTTTAATTCGTTTAAAATAACAAACAAATAATAATAATAATGAAATTTTTATTGGATAATTTTAAGAAATAAGGATTTGTTATTTGAAATGCCGAAATACTAAATACAATGCAGCACAATTGAAATACAATATAATATAATGTAATATAATATAATATAATATAATATAATAATATAATATAATATAATATAATATGATATGATATGATATGATATGATATGATATGATATGATATGATATGATATGATATGATATGACATGACATGACATGACATAACATAACATACATAACATAACATAACATAACATAACATAACATAACATAACATAACATAACATAACATAACATAACATAACATAACATAACATAACATAACATAACATAACATAACATAACATAACATAACATAACATAACATAACATAATATAATATAATATATATAATATAATATAATATAATATAATATAATATAATATAATAATATAATATAATATAATATAATATAATATAATATAATATAATAGGCTTTTCCTCTCTCGATGTTGATGTATTTAATTTTTGCTGAGGTTGGTCGCATTAATGGCCATAAGCCCTTCGACCAGATAAATAAATAAAAATAATATAATACGATACAAAACCACAATACATTAAAATATAATATGTATTTTAGCCTAATGTAATATAAATTGTAATAAAATAGTTTCACTCACCCACCAAAGGCAGAACATCCGACGTGGGGGGCATATTTTCTGCCACCAACATCAGAAATACCGTCATGGACAACAACGTTGTAATGCCCATTGTCACCTTATAAATAAGTTATAATTTTAAACGAAATTAATTGAAAAAACAAATGTAAATATGAAAACATAAATTTAATAACTAATAACGACAACTTTATTTATAAGTTAATAAAATATGTGAAATTTTGATTTTCGCGGTTGAATTAATATAACTGTGTTGCTGCGTTGAAGACTGCGTCATCATCATCATCATCATCATCATCGCCAATAAATATCAATTTATTTAAAGGGGATGAACACTTGTAAGACTCCGTGAAACTCACGACAAATCAAAACCCATTAAATACTACTCCTCTCTTAGTTTTCTAATTTTTAAATGTTAACATTTAAATTAATGTTAAACCAGCCGCTAAAGCAAAAATCCGCTTTTGTTTCATCTTCTTAGGAGACCTCGTGACATTTACGACCTCTTAATATGACATTTGAGGGTTGTGGCTGAGACTTGTTTGACATCTAACTCCTTTGTTAACATTTTTAAAAAGTTTAACAAATTAAATGTAAATTGTGAATTCTGAATCGGCGTAAAGCATGGATGATAACAATAAAGAATATCTCAGTAAGCATTCGTATTAATAATAATAATAATGGCAGTAATAATAATGTTAATAAATAATTAATTAATTAATTAACATATTACAATGAATAAACATGCCTTTTCTCCAGAATCGGATGGAATGTAGAAGCCGAGAAGTGCCACGAGAGTTATGAGGAGACATGGAAGAATCATGTTGAAGACGTAAAACAAAGGTTTCCTTCGAATCTGCAGAAATATTAATTAAAAAATTAATTAATTAATTAATTAAGTAACTATTTAATTTGCGTGCAGGTTGGCAGAATGGGTAGCCTTCCTGAATGCGGCGATAACAACAGTTGTTACGAGTCGTGTTCGAAACCCCGCCTGCACTGCCAGGGAATGTCCTCTGCTAGGGGCGCTATGTAAATGGTGAATCAATTAAAAAGCGCCTTCACATCCTAGACAGATACATAATACATTAAAAAAAACAGATATGTTATTATTACAATTGGATATGATTAATAAAATACGATTTTTAAAATAAAGTATTAAAATGAGTTAATGTCAAAATTCGAATTAATTCCGTTCATTGATTTGTGAGATTTCTAAACAAAATCTGCAGTTTCTATCTATAGTTGATTGAGTTTATTTATTCTGACATTAAATTCAAAATAAACACATCGCTTATTGATGAGAGTTTTAATGGAAATTCTGATTTAATTTGACATTGTAAAACTGCTGCTCGTTGAAAATATTATCATAACATGCAGTGGCAATCGGATGATTGAATGAACGATATGGAAATGGATACTAGTTTAAAGAAAAAATTACTAATAAAACCAAATAAATTATTTTTGAATGTATAGAATTAATGCAAATTTGTTTTTATTAAAAGATTTTTCAAGATAAAGGAAAACTTTGCAATCGTTTTTTGAATCTTTTCCCGTCAATCAAAACCTTCCAAGAAATATCACGATAATCACTAAAGTTTTACAGTTTCAGAACACGTACCTCGAAATAATACCAATTATACAAATATCAATTGTTATTAGAAATTCAAATTATTACAGATATTTGTTAAGCTATTAACAATTATTATTGTTATAATATGTTTAACTGCGCTAAGAAACCTATCAGAAGTCCAAAAACTTGGACAACCTAATTGAACAGTTGCATGATCGTAATAAATCAAATAATTACTTTGTATGAATCAGCCCATATTCACAAGTAGAGCACCAACATAGAAAATATCTCACAGCACATTAGCTTCATAATCCAATAACGAAACACGAAAGATTCTCATGCGATGAAAATTTCTATAAACTTCATCTAAAATTTTTTATTTACAACTTTTTATTTGAAAATGTTCTTATTTAAAGTCTTTCTTTTATTAAGTGATATGAATTAAATTATTCCCTTCCAAATGACTATGAATCATTTGATCGCCCATCTACCGCAGAGGGAAACCAAATTGCAAACATCACGTCATCCCATCATGATAATATTCAATACAGCTGATATTGATTGCTGTAATTAATTAATAAATTAATTATACAACCAATTAGTTTAAATGATCACCTGTATGGTGTACGTTACATCAGGATATGGTTCTTCACAGCACGAATAATACACGATGTTTTTGACTGCATGGAGTTTGATGAGCGTCCATTCACTGTTTCTGATGTAATTGGACATGTCCCCATTCTCGCCCACCTGTTTACATTTCACTACGCTCATTTTAATTCTTAAAAATAATTGTTAATAATAATCAAATTGATTGTAATAATTAGTTACATATGCTAATAAATACATTTATTGGATAAAATTTAAAATTAATAAAAAATCAGATGTAAATCATAATAACGAAAAATTTGGGTGATTATTATGTAATGTAATAAAATATTTACAATTTTGTTTAAAATTTAAAATCTTAAATTCAGAAGCAGTAGAAACGGCGCTTGAATAGAGTCCTGTTTTAAAATTTCAAAATTTAAATGATATTTTTATTAAAATTAATCTTAAATAAAATTATGTGATTATTATTATTATGTTTATTGTGAGTATTATGTTTATTTACAACTTAAAACTTTTTTATGCCATAAAACACAAATTGATGTTCTGAAATTTAACTTAAAAACAGATTTATAAAATCGCAACACATTCAACTAATCCTTTGATAATTGATATCCTTTCATGGAAAAATGGTGAACAATTTTGAACATGAAAAAAATTGCAAAAGGTTTTAGATATTTTGTTGATTAAAAAGTTGCTTTTAAGTAAAAGAAAAGATTAAAGATGTGTGAACTCATCTTCTTCAAAACTTTTAAAAATATGTTGGGGATATTCGCCAAATTTTGTAATTTTTATTTAAGCTGAAATTTCTTAAAAAATATTAACCATATATAAAAATATAAATGCTTAGGTTGAAATAAATATTGAATAATAAATATTTTATGTGTGAAACAATTTTATTTGTGTTTATTTCTTTACAACAACAGCATATAAGGTAGTAAATAGTTCTCCAAAATAACAAATAATAATAATAATAACAATAATAATGTTAATAGTGAAATTATAAATTAATTTATTAATTATAATTATAATTACAATAACAATAAAATAACAGTAAAAGTAAAATAAAAGCTCTTTCATTACTAATCCCCATGCATCAATTGATCATGTCAGAGTATAATTTGATAACTCTTTCACGCAAAATCTGAAAAGTCTCGGCGGATTAAATCGCGAAGATGTTCAAATCCTTGTTGCTTTTTAATTAGATTTAATTAGATTTTATTAAGAAATTTATTTTAATAAAATTTTAAAATTAAATAAGAACTAATAAACTTTAATAATACACAAACATATTAAAAAAAATAATTGTGGAAATATTTTTAATAATATTTGTAATAATGGTTATATTAATAATGTAATATTTGGTAAAAATTAATAACTTGTAAATAAAATTTAACAATATTTAAAGTAGCGATTAACAATGATTTTAATAATCCAAAGTTAAATTGATGCAATTTTATTTAAACAATTTCAATAAGACATGAAAATTAGATATTTTTTAATTATTCGCCCAAATATTAATTTACAGTTAAGCTTGTATTTTCATGAATAATAACTCCCAGGTTTGTGGGTTTAATATTAATTAATTCTAGGGCTGCACATCGATTATATGTTTAATAGCGATTAGTCTCACAATTAAATATTTTAATAGAACCATCCGATTATCCAGGTAATTTCCCAAAATACTTCAATTTTTCATCAACCATTTTATTTATACATGTAATTTAATATTTAATGTAATTTATTCAGCCAATTGCTGAGGCAAACTAGCCTGTCTATTGTCTGGAGACAGGGAGGCATGTTTGCTGTTTACGACGTGGCCAGATAAAGAAAATAAACGTTCATATGGCATTGTAGTTGATGGCAAAGCTAGGTATTTTTGTACCAGCTTAGCAACCAGGCCATGTGATGGTGCCCAGTTTCACCACCATTTGTCCAACGGACATCCAGTTTTGTCGATAACAGTTCAGCTCTATAACGAGCCTTCGTTAGGTTAGATGACACTGATCACCTTCGTGGAACAAGTGGTTTCTCATCTTCAGAGTTAATGTTAACATGGTACATTCGTTTTCTTTGCAGTCCTTTGCAAAAATGGCATCGAATTTGTACTTCTCCATTGAAAATTGTTGACAAATTTTTGACAAGAATATTTCAAATAAAAAATATAGTTTTTTAAATTTAACGTATTATTATATCTCAGGAAAAATTATTAGTAAAATCCGCAGCCCTACCTAATACTATATTAACATTAATAAAATAATAATAAAATTAACATTATAATATTAGAATTGATTCTACATTAATATTAAAGTTAATATCACAGCTTCAAAGTTGCATGTTCTTATCGTAATGTTACGACTTTTTACAGCCAGTACATTCATTTTTAAAGTTTGATTCCAAAGTAAAATCAAATAACCTAGAAAAATGCATTAAATTTCAAAGTTTTCTTGTGATAAATACACAAAAGGGTTAAAAGCAAATATAAGAGAAGTTGAAAATTGAAAAAATAAGCTGCTCTTTGATCCAGGGACTCCAAAAAGAAAAGGACAAGGAAGACATCAAGTGAAAATAAAGATATTGTTTATTAAGAATCATGTTCGTCATCCATTATTTGTCTCTTAAACTCAAGTCATCAAATCATTGGAAGATTCAGGAATTTATATAAAAAAAAAGTTTTGTGCCCTTGTTGACTTCTTACACGTGGTATCATGAGTGTTAAACAGGTGGATTTGTATAACAGGGTAACATAACAAAATTTTTTAATTAAAAGAACTAGAACATAAGAACATAAAACAACTTCAAAAGCAGGAACAAATGTCAACAAAAGAACCAAACGCAAAATGACAAGACATGAAATTGTTTTGTTTTTTACGAGTTCCAGCACAACTAAAAATCTCCGGTCAAGTGTCCTTTCTCTTCTTTTACTTTCTAAAGAAATAAATTCAGAACTTGTTTTAAGGAACAAAACCTCAAATTGGAAACAAATTGGAGAAAAATAACGAAAAAGCTTGCATTTCTTCATCCCAGCTTTTGTCACGGGGAATAACTTAAAAATATTGAATCAAATTTTTCACATTGAGTCCTGTAAATCATCAACATCATCATCACGTCGTCTATATTATTTGATGGCCATTTCATGAAATTTACAATTTTCAAATAACCAACTTAACCATGTGAATATATTCAATTACTAATGATATTCACCAATACGGATACATTCAATTTGATATTCATAATGACATTCAGTATATCAATACTACTATTCATATTCACTAATATGGATACATTCAATTTGATATTCATAATGACATTCAGTATGTTATCCTCATTGTAATGTCGGACCACCTGAGCATTCAATTTCAAAGCAAAGAACTCAAATTACTCTGAAAATGAGCAGATATAAAAAGCGTAAAAATCGCCAACAAAAGAAGAAAATAGAAAATAATCTCCGAGATTTCCTGAAAAATTTCAAAATCCAAGAAGAACAAAAACCTGATGCTTGCATTCTATAAATAAGCTTTAATAATAACATAAATATGTTTTAATAAGCAGATATCAAGCTTTATTGAGCAAGTAAATAAATTTTAATGAGAAAATTAATTAAAACCTCTTGTCACAAATCAGCTACATGACTAATATTTCCTTATTATAAAAGTTCTTGAATCGTTATTATTATCAATTACGTTATTAAAAATTGATCACTATAGTTCAGGGCAAATTAGTGCAACCTGAATCAATACCTGCACGCGATCAACTAGAATAATTTGTTTGAATATCGCTTTAGCGGTGAAGACTGCTGGTCAGAGTTCAGATATCAGATCGAGCTAGCATTCAAGGTTCATGTGCCCACACTTCTTCATCGTATAAAACTTAAAAAGAGGCATCCCTATTCATTTACAGAATGCTGCAAACTAAATCCAAGCTATGGAAAACCTGGAAATGTTAGCAAAACGTCGGGGACAAGATCAGATATTATAGTTTTGCCAAAAACTGTCGCAAAGCTATCACGAAGTATTGCGCATCCTTTGAACTTAATCTACTTCGGAGTAGAAACACAAGTAGATTCCATAGATAAATCAGTTGAAAGCTACAATCTCGTGCCAGCATATTAGAAATTGCTCTTAACCTCTTGAACTCTTACTCGTAATCCATCCGAAGTAAGTGATATCTTTAACTTCTAATTTTCATCAGATTTTACAATTGAAGATAACGAAAATTCCATAAAATCTTGTGAAACCCAGAAATGAATTTTTATTCAATATGTTGTAAGGATGACCTTGCTTGGCCTTAATTACTCACTGTCAACATTGTTTTAAAAAAGTGTGCATCCTCTCTGGTTTTACCGCTCGCCCATATATTTGACATTTCCCTTAAAGATCAAAAGTTGCCCTGTGACTGGAAAATGGCATTAGTCATTGCTATATATAAAAAAGGTCCAACCGCCTTTCGTGGAAGCTACATACCTATCTCAATCACATCAACCTATTGCCGTGCAATGGAGCGGATTATTAACAAATTGCTTATGGATCATCTAATATAATACTAATTAATAAACAAAAATCAACACGAATTTGGGAGTGCCAGATTCATTGTAACAAATCTACTTGAATGCATGCAACAATAGTCAGAAGCACCCCATCCAGACATTCTATAGACATTGGACATCATATACCCAGTCTTTAAAAAGACATTTGACTCAGTGGTCACAACAAGTTGTTGGCATTATGGGGTGGCTCGCCAACTTTGTTTCACAAAGGAAACAGCGCGTTAATGTGGGCGGAATTTTATCAAATATCGTTACTGTGACCAGCGGTGTCCCCCGTGCTAACTAAACCTCCATGGAAAGACTAAGGCATCTTAGACTTATGACTCCTGGCTGACTTAACATTTTGCTTCAAATTATTAAATGGCTTTGAGGACTCCTCACTGCGGCTTCTCGTTCAGGATTACCAAGGCACTCTTAAAATCTTATTATCCTTGCCATTCGGAACTTGTGTGGTTCTTTTGGCATGTAAACTGTTGTTGTCATGCAGACTTGTGTTGGTGGTCTCAAGGACCCTTCAGTTCGATGTTTAACAAATAAATAATCATAAAGATTAACTTTTTGCAATATAATTTAACTAAAATTTAGTAAAAAGAGTTAAAAATTTCAATAGGACATATATCCAAAATAATTTAAAGGTTATAATAAATAAAATAAATATTAAGTAAATAATTTTAATAATAACTATAACATGCGTGTCATTAGGATAAACAAAAATTTAATAATAAGAATAATAATAAAAATAAAATTATATTATTGCAATAATATTCAAACGTAAATGTTCAAAATGTGGATTAAGCAATTATGATGACATTCAATAATTCTCAGCTATCTTTTCAACATTTTTGCCGTTTAATGAATTGTGTTAATTGTGATCGAAAGTTCTTCAAATGTTTTAATTTACTTAATAGAATTAATTTATTTATGTTTTTAATTATAAATGAGATGTTATTCTCATATCTCGTTTTAATTAAAAAAAAATTAAATTATTCTCAACTTAAAGCGGATGAGATTTAATTCGTTTTCATGAATTTAAGGAAATAAACGAAAGCAGAATATATTTTTATGCACATGAATAATTCATGAATAATGCATCACTAATTCACGCATAATTCATCAATCATCAATGCTTCAGGACCTTGTCGAGGTTGAGTTGAAATCCGTCGTATGTCCACGAAGCGAAGAGCATTGTGCAGTTCTGCTCGTCAAACGGAAAGTACTTGACGTCAACTGCACACGAGCTTCTAAAAATAA
>JAJTWR010000113.1:1837500-1957500 GCA_021613335.1 Whitmania pigra
TATAAAATATCAATTTTTTAAATAATTACAATATTAAAAATTTTAAATAACTAAATATTAAAACTATACTCCTTGCCTCTTGTAGCTTAATAATTTGTGTAATGTGAAAAAATGTTCTGGTGGGTTGCTAATTATGCAAATATAAGACATCTCCCGAAAATAAGCCATAGCTTCTTTTGGAGCAAAAAATAATACAAGACACTGTCTTATTTTTGTGGAAACACGAATATACACATGTACATGTCATGATCATACGAGTCGTTATCATTCCACCCATTTGATAATGTGAATATATAACAAAATATAGTAACAATATTTGTAACTATAGTGCTGATTGGAGGAGCACACTTTTTCATGTTGACTCCTCTTTGTCAAATCAATTTCAGTCAAGTATTTTACTTTTCAAGATGTCTTCTTTACCGCTTGATATGCTTTTAAAAAGTTTTTAATGCGGGCTCGTAAATCACTATCGATTTCGTATTAAATCGCCGTCGCTTAAAGGCCCTAAAATTTCTATCTCCGGCTGCCGCTACAAATAAAATGTAAGCCAAAGTTCATATATATTAAGTACATGGTTTGAAGAAATGCTCTAAGTTGTACATATTGCGTAGTATTCTTTGAATGTTTTTTTTATTTCTGGGCATATTCCTCATTAACTCGTGTTAATTAGGGTCAGTCTGACAGCGGAAGAGTGCGTTTCCTTAAGAGTGACCCTTGAGTTATTTTATTTGGTTGTCTTTTTCTGTTGGTTTTGATTTATTGTTCTACTTAGTCAAATAAAATTTTTCAAAAAAGAAAGAAAACCACTGGAAACTTTCATAGCCACTTCAGACAACTAGGATGGATGCGATCTTCACAAGATGCCAAAGAAAGCCTCGTTTAATCGAAGTTTGTTGGCTCACAGCAAATAGATTGCAGGAGAATCAAAGGGCCGAACCATTTGAAAACAGGGGAAACTCCTTTGAAGATCTTTGTCGGAGATCCGAAGCAAAGTATTAAGAATTCACAAAAACAATATTTAATCTTGTCTTTTGATAATTTATTGCATCGATGTTTAAAGTTGCGTTCTTTCTTGCTTGGATAGTCATGTGCTAATAAGGAATATTTCAGAGACGACTTAGTAAGTTAGTTTATGACTTTGCAACAAATAATTAAATCAGTAATTTATGGTCTGATAATTGAGATTACACATTCCATACGGATGTGCTGCTAAGGATGGAATTGATTTTGTGAATCGTTTGTTTTTTTTCAATTTCATCGATTAGGTATTTGTACTGTGGATTCTAGGATGCAGGGGAATATTCTAGAATTGGCCTGATTTGTATGTAGAATGTAAGCTTTAAAATATTCTTGTCCTTAGAAAAGGAAGATGTTCAAATTATCTATGCTACTTTACAAGTGATCATTCAAGGTACGGATCCACCAAGACTCAGATGTTCCTAATTGTGTTTGTTCCGAATAGTTGCAGTACATTTCATAATCATAAAAATTGTATTTCCTATTGCACAACATCGTAAACCGGAATATCAATTTAAAAAATACAGTTTATTACAATTAATTGAACTTTTTTAAAATTAGTCATCATGTTAGTTTGTATATAAGTTTAATAAAATAAAAAATTAATTAATCTAAATTAATTACATCAAAAAATAACTAATAAAATTAAATAAATATAAATTATAATATACAGAATCTTTTGAATGCTACATCGAGAGTGAGATAACGCAGAAGAAATTATGAAAGCAACATTCGAACAAACAACTTTGATTTACATACTCATTATAAATTACATCTGAAAAGAATTCAAATTAAAATTAGAATGTCGAGAAATGGACGTAAACCCAATTGCACGTTGATTGTGCGAGGCTTGGCAGATGGAGCGGTAAGCGATGAACTCAAGGATATTTTCAAAGAATATGGGATTGTGAAAGATGTTTACATTCCATTGGATTATTACACAAGGAGGCAACGTGGATTTGCTTACGTTCAATTCGAAGATCCGTTGGATGCAAAAGATGCACTCAGATATCTTGACAGAGAAAAATACATGGATCATGAGATGAGAATTGATATCGCCAGGGGAGATAGGAAGACACCCGCGGAAATGAACTCAAGACAACGCGGCAGTCGCGACAGACGGAATTATGAATATGCCGACCGTCGCAGTCGACGCTACTACGATAATGATGATGACGACCACAGAAGGGACAGAAGCAGATCAAGAAACCGTAGGAAAAGGGAGAGATCTCGATCATCATCTAGATCAGAATCTCCGTACAAAAGAAGAAGATACGATGTCTCTGAATCATCTAGACGACATTGCAGGAGAGACAGATCGAGCTCAGATTCCCGAAGCAAAAGGAGGCACGAATGTCCCCAATCATCCAAAAGATCTTTCAAAAACGATAAATCCAGGTCAAACAGCAGAGGCTCCAACCGCCTTAAACAAACAGAGTTGGAGCAGAGCCAATCAAAGAAGGACTGCTCTAAATCTCCAGTCAAAGATTCTCCCATAGTTGATGATGCGAATGTGCAAAGGAGTCCCAGTCTCAACGAATCTGAGAAACAAAGAAAGAAAAGAACGGTATCACATGAATCCAGGTCAAGGTCAAGGTCAAGATCGCGTAAGTCCAGGTCCAGGTCGAGGTCAAGTTCACATGGTTCAAGGTCAAGATCACGAAATTCCGTGTCAAGATCAAGGTCCAGATCACGCAATTCCGAGCCAAGGTCAAGATCAAGATCACAAAAGCCCAGGTCGAGGTCAAAGTCAAGTTCACATGATTCTAGGTCTAGGTCTAGGTCTAGGTAAGGTCAAGATCTGGTTCATGATCACAAGCGTGATCATTTAAAAACTTGACTTCAAAATTCATGTTATTTAATTTTGTTTTCATTTTTAAATATTTGTCTAAAATAAAAGAAATAAATAAGGAATACTTCAATGATTATTAATTATTTACATGCGAAGTTATTATGTTGAGTTTCTATTTAAATTGCGTAAAAACTGAAAATGAAGGTAAGAGTGAAGCAACTTTCATCCCAGTGTTATCCTAAGCTCTCGAGGAACCCACCTTATAGTGTATGTCTTGGTGGAAAACCGTGAACGACCTTGAAAGATTTGAATATTGAAATGCGGTAAAAAGATTCCAGCCTTTTCTACAGGAATCAGTTTAAATAACCATTTGCTTTTGCCATGCCTTTCCAAGTAACATACTTGATTAGTCTTGGATTTCTTAAAACAGTATCCAAAGAAAAGTGCTTCTTTTGGATTTAATTGTCCAGCGGACATTGTCCCTCTAGTGGCTTATTACGTGAAGTAAATATTTGGTTTTGATTTTCAATTTTGACTTTAATTACAACTAAGTAATGTTTGCAAATATTTTTTTTTTAAATAATGCTTTACTTTCAAATAAAAATATCTTCAATTCATCCATTCCAGAATTAAAATTACCCACAATTGACGAGGATGTAGAACATTTCGCAACAAAATTTCTTGTAATGCACTTAATTAAATCTTTTTGTCAAGCGCTTGAGGATTTGATTTTTGGAATGAGAATAACTGGACTAGCGTTGACAGGGTTGAATTTGGAAATCAATATTTCGACATTTTTGCTAAAATATAAATGTGGGGCTTCAGTTTTTCTATTTTAACCTGCGCCTAAGAAATGATTCACTTGCTGGCCAAAATTTTTTCTTTATTATTATTATTATTATTATTATCATCATTATCATTATTATTATTATTATTATTATTATTATTATTATTATTATTATTATTATTATTATTATGATTATTATTATTATTATTATTATTATTATTATTATTATTATTATTATTATTATTATTATTATTATTATTATTATTATTATTATATTATTATTATTATTATTATTATTATTATTATTATTATTTATTATTATTATTATTATTATTATTATTATTATTATTATTATTATTATTATTATTATTATTATTATTATTCTTATTATTATTATTATTCTTATTATTATTATTATTATTATTATTATTATTATTATTATTATTATTATTATTATTATTATTATTATTATTATTATAATCATGTTATTAAATAATTTTTCGTTTTGTAAATTTAAAGTGGCTCGCTACCAAGTTAGGAATATAATAAAACAATTAGTTAAAATAATAAAAAATGAAGGTTTGTAGATTATGTCAAATTAAAGTCATTATGTTGATATTAGATCAACGAATTATTTTCAACATTATGTAATTTTATAGTGTCCCTTACGATGGTAAGGTTTCATGATGTATTACAAAGAAAAATAAAAGAGACTTGGTAGAAATGTGAGACTTAACTTACGTTATTAGAAACACGATATCGTTGCGTAATCCAAAAAGTTCAACATGCAACCATATGTAGACCTATAAATACACAACCATATATAGATATGCTCACTTACATTCCGACACATCCAAATCATCTCAGTTATGCAACGGACTATAATCAAATAAATAAATACATTCAGACACACATTACCATGCACAAATGGCAGAAATGATGACAGCTTGTCAAAAAGGACGTGAAATTTATGATGGCAAGCTTTGAACATATTTGCACTTAGTCTATTAATATTATTTTTTATAATTTAAAAAAAACTTGCAAAACTGCTAAAAGTATGCAAAAAATATTAAATGAAAGATAAGTTTACAGGTACTTTATATGTCGTTGCTTTTAAACGATATTGCAACCTGAGCCAAAAGTAATGGTGATAACGATCTTCATATTTTTATAAATAATAATAATAGTAATAAAAATAATAATAATAATAATAATAATAATAATATATAATAATAATAATAATAACAACAACAACAATAATAATAATAATAAATAATAATAATAATAAATAATAATAATAATAATAATAATAATAATAATAATAATAATAATAATAATAATAATAATAATAATAATAATAATAATAATAATAATAATAATAATAATAATAATAATAATAATACTAATAATAATAATAATAATAATAAATAATAATAATAATAATAATAATAATAATAATAATAATAATAATAATAATAATAATAGTATTTGTAATACATTACAAACCTGATTGAGCCAACAATTTGTTGTGATGATTTGGTTCTTTTCGTCCTGAATTAAAGTTGAAAAGTGCAATTATTTTCAAGTATTCAATGTTTTTTTTATATTAATTTATTAATATAAATTAGTTAATTGTTTTAATCAAATTAAGCTGAAGATAAATGAATTACTTCAAAATTATTTCAATACATTCAATAAAAAATCAAGCTATTACGGCTTAGAGAAACTTGATTTTGAGCAAAATTGTTTTTCAAGCTGTTAAAATATTTTGCATGGTGAAAATTTCACTTTTAAAATTTAAAATTTATTTTGCTTTGATTTATTTTAAGAACATCAAACAGAAACTAAATTACATAGATAATAGAAATGCAAATGAAATGAATTCCAAAGACCAAAATAAAAACAACCCAAAGGAATTCATATACCTATACAGAAGAACAATTGATAAAAACGAAAAACAACTGGAAAATATAGTAATTTAAATTTAATGACGTTAGTTATAAAATCACTTCAAAACAAATCATCTTCTTTATTTTCTTTCACTCGTCAGATAACATCTGTGACCATATGTTGTAAAATTGAATTTTTTATGAATCCGCTTCAATCCAAGCCACTCTCGTTGCATCTTTCAAATTCTGAACCGAATAAACCTGTGTTCCATTTTCCTGATATTATTTGACAATAAACCTATTATTATTATTTTTTTATTTTGAAAATATTTTTAATAAACTGTTTTTTATTAATTTTTGATATGACTTATGTGGCTGGATGGCATCTTCACGCTTCTTTATTTTTCCTTCCCGATGGAAGTTGAACAAATCGGTAAATAACAACAATCCAACAATTTATTTTGAAACAACAAACTCTTGTTTGAAATTATTTCCACAATTGTTTGTCGTTGAAGAATAATTTACATTATTTGTGCTTCCTTTGAAGTTCTCTTGCAATTAATTTTTATTGTTTCTATTGAAATTTCAGATGAATTTATGAAAATTCCTTTAAAAGCTTGAATACAAAAGCTTTAAGATATTGTCAATTCTAATTGTAATTGTCTAATGATGAATAGTTGAATAAAATAAAATTAAATAGTTGTAAAATTCAACTTTCATCCTACAAGTACTATTCATGCACTGCAGATCAGCTGTTAAAAATTAAACAGCAATTACGTTCTAAGAATCGGAAGGAATAACATCGTGGAAGCATGGAATACGTTTGTCGATTTAAAAAGCTGTAAAAATATTCCGCTGGAAAAAGCGTCAATCATAAACTGAGGTTCATTAGTCGTCATTAAAAGTGATAAATCTCTAAATAAAGTGTAACGTTATTTGTGACTTTACTTTTTTAAATATGAAATATCCGCGAATAATACATTGAGGAGTAACACATTAATAAGCTGAAAGCCAATCCATTCATCTATTGATTTTAATCAATTATTCATCCATCTATCCTATCAACAACAGTCCTATTTATTCATCCTTCTATCCATCCTTCCTTCTAAACTGACTTTCCAAATTGACCTCCAGTATGAAGCGTTTCAGGCTCACCTCCATATATCACCTGCCCTTGTTCCGCGCACGTCACCCGTGAAAGACTTCGGCTAGTTTTTCGACATGGTTTGGCTTACGTATGAAGAACGACTATGAGAATTTATTATATTTGAAGGTAATAAACTTCAATTACTGCTCATAAATTTCCTGCATTTTTTACAAGGGGAGAAAGAAATAGTTTCAGTTCATTTTTGAGTAATTTTTAAATTAAAAAGCAATTTTGGAGTTAACTGAAATATTCTAAAGTTTTGATCTGCGTTTCTTTCAAAACGTTTTGTTGAAGTCTAAGAATTATTAATTGAAACTTTTGGTTTAAAAAAAAAAGAAATGTAATTATAAAATAAAATTTTATTTATTTATTTAAGCTAATATTTAAAGTGCCGAAAGCATGGCAGGATCTAAAAGGCGCTGTTACAATCAAAACATTTCAGTTCTACAGTCGAGCGGGTTAGATTTTTAAAAGAATTTTTATATGTTAATGAATGGGAAAGTTAAATAAATGAGTTTTACGGTTGTTTTTGATCAACCGCAAATTTTCGGACGATCTGACGTGAGACGGGAGATCGTTCCACGTCCTCGGTCCACATGCATGAAAGGATCTGTCTCCGTAGTGCACGCGGCGGGTCTTTGGGATGATAAAGTTTGTGGTGTCAGACGAGCGGATCGAGGCCCTTCCCCGTTGAGATGCCCTTGTAGTGAGGAGTTCATTTAGGTATTGGGGAGACCGGTGAGTATGAGCTTTATAGACCATGAGAGCAATCTTGTAAGGTATTCGTTTTGTGATGATAAATAAATAAATAAATAAATAATAAATAAATAAAAAGATGTGAAATAATTTTTAAATTTTAAATATTGACAAAACCTCGCGAAAGATATTCGCAGAAAAAAATAGAAAAATTAACGAATTGACGAAAAATATTGCAAAAAATTTGACGATGCAGATGAAGTAATTACGAAATTAATAAAATTATAAACAAGAAAAAGTACAAAAGTTATGATTATAAACAATAAAAATAATTCCAAATAAATGAATTGTTCGCGTTTGTTCAGTCGAGCGAAAAGAGTGTTAGGGATCAACAATTCCGCAAATCAAGGAAATGCATCTGAGTTTTTAAATTTATTTTTAAAAGGAATTTAATCGTTCAATTGATTTTTTGCTGGAATGCCAGCTCCAGTTTCCAAATTATTAATATTATTTTTATTGATATTATTATCTCCGATAATTATAAAATAAGGATTTATCATTAACTATTCACTCACTTAAATTATTAAAAACCCTATTTACCCCGTGCATGAATTATTTCAATTGAATTGTTTGAGAATCGAATTAATTCACATTCAATTCACCGAATTTCAAGAAATCCTCAATCAAAACCTTCCAGTTATCTACGCTAATTCTCATGGGATTGGGGACTGATCTTCTGTGAGATCCCAAATACCCAGCTGTCCGCTGAGATATTTTCCTTTCACTTATCAGCCGAGTCCTCATCGGCGAGGGATTCAGCACGATATAAGTTCCGAAAGGTTGGAATTGATATTTCAATTCAACGTGCCAATCTATCCATCTTTTCATCCATCAAACCACCCACCCATCCATCGATCCACCCGTCCACCTGTCCAAAAAGGTTCAGGGCTGGATCGAAACCCACTTGAGTATGTTAAATCTTCTGGAATTTCTGAAGCAATTGAACATTTTCCAGTTTTATTTTAGTTTAATTAAGTTTTCGTAATTATTTGTTATTTTTTTATTTAATAATCATGTTATGTATAATATCTGTTATTAGTTATTATTGAGTTATACATTAGTAAATCAAAAAGAAAATTACTTACACGATTTTATTCTTCAAATAATTAAATTAAATGTAAAGAAATCAGAAAACAGCTCACGACGTCAATGATTTGTGAAAGGGCCAATCCGAAGGTGACATTGAGAGGTTGAGAATAATTTGTGGATGGACGAACACGGAGGTCATAACCTTTCATGAGGTCACGGATCAACCTGTACTCTGCATCGCCCTGACCTAAAAACATTTCGTGACCTCATTAAGAAATTTTTCAAGAGGATGCTACATCAGGACAAAGGAAAAAAATGATACTGCTTTCTTTCATAATTTCTTATTTAAAGCGTTTAAAACTTCACATTCTTTATGTTTTCTGTAATTTTATGAAAACAAAATATGTTATTCCATAAAAAAGTATGACCAATTTTCAATGAGCAAAT
The DNA here is from genome assembly GCA_021613335.1 of Whitmania pigra. NCBI lineage: Eukaryota > Metazoa > Annelida > Clitellata > Hirudinida > Haemopidae > Whitmania > Whitmania pigra. The sequence goes on from JAJTWR010000113.1 coordinate 1,846,365, forward strand.
TGAATTAAATTAAATTACTTAACCATTGAATTAACAAAAATTAATTAAAAATCTATTTTGTGTGTTCCAGAATGCATTAAAGCAAAAAAATTGCATAGAATTAAAAATCAAAACAAGGGCATACATTTTATGCTCCCATTAAACGAATTAAATGAAATTCATTCGGAATCCATTAAATATAAACATTGATCGATGAGAATTAAATTATTTCTTCTTCATAGATTTCATGTTATTTTCCTTACTGAATGAAAGAAAACTTATTTGACATTTTGGAATTACTTTTTTGTAGAATGATGATGATGATTATTATTTTTTTTTAAACTATTATTATTATTATTTCTTGATGTTTTTGTCGACAATTTACCAGTTTCCTCACACACAACAGACACTTTTTTTAATAATTTAAACTTTTGCTTTGTAATTACAAATGAATAAATAAATAAGTAAATAATGTTTTTATTACAAAGCGAACCGTCACATTTGATGAGAATAAAGATCGCATTACGATACCAGCTCTCTTAAATTGTGTCGTTGCAACAAAAATACAAAAATACGAAAATATCGTCGAATGCAGGGGCAAACGTTATTCGTGAAAACACAATCATTGGTTGCCAGGCAACGAAGCTGATTACATTACGATGACAGCCAATGCTGTCGGTCATTTAATCAATGACCCGTGAGATTTGAAATTGCGTAAATGAGAATAAAAATGAAAATATTTATGCGTTTTAAATGAAAATAAATGGATAAATAATGCAAAATGTGTTTGACATATTAAACAAGTACTTTGAAATAAACATGGGATGCTTAAAAGAATTTCTTAACACAAAAAAAATTAAAACTACAAATATATTTGTAAATAAAATGTAAACAAAAAATAAGAACAAAAATTAACTTAAGTGAAGACATAATCTGATTTAACAAGTTCTAACATTATTTATTGTTGTTAAATAATTTAATTAAATTATATTATATTTAATTTTTAATTTACTAGTATTAAATAATAATTACACCATGGTTTGGAGATTTCAGCATCACCCTGCGAGATTTAAAGTTAATGTATATTCATGAGTTCCTTGTCGGATGAAACTTTATTGAATTCATTGGCATACTCTATTAATTTATGTGATGCTTATATGATGGTGGATTAAAATAATTAACATTTATTCATCATGTCTGACGTAAATTATTAAATAAATGAAGAATCAAAGAAAAAAGTATAATAAATAAAAAATACTCGTATTCTGGTAATCTAATATTTCTTAATAATATATTAAAATCTAATGTTTAAATTAATTTAAATTAATCGAAAATAATTTATGCTCAAAAATAAATATAAGTTACATTTACATTTATTTATCCAATATTTTACGTGCTCGATGTAATCCCAAAGGGATGTAAAGGCACGGGTTATTATAACGATGATAACGAGCAAAGCCATTCCTGATGATGCCATGCCCCGGAGATGGATAGGATGAGGAATTTGACGAAGAGGGCGGCGTTTGATGTTTTGGCGCGAGATAAACTAAGCATTGATTGCTACGACAGAACTGGATCCCGAAAAATCATCTGACAATCTGCCATGGAGTTTTGAGGGCACTCAATGTCTGTGATATCCACGTTAACTTTACGCCTACCATGAATAATTACACATAACGACGGTGTTAATCAATATTAAGATGTATTAATTGCTAATATGAAATTTAAAATAACCAAAAATATTTAATAATTTGCAAATACCCTATTTATACCCATATAACATGAGCGTTATGTTCGATTTTACGATTTAACCTCGCACCCGGCACCCCGTCAAAACAGCCCGGCGACAGAATAGCCCCGACAAAACAGCCCCGACAAAACCGCCCCGATAAAACAGCCCCGTCGAAACAGCCCGGCGTCAAAATAGCCCAGGACGGAAAAATCCCGTCAAAATGGCCCCGTCAAAATAGCCCCGACAAAACAACCCGGCGACAAAACAAGCCGGCGACAAAATAGCCCCGTCAAAACAGCCCTGTCACCAGGGTCGGACTGGCTTAAAAAATCGGCCCGGGAAATTTTATTTAACTCCTAGTTTGATCAACTTAAACATAAGAAACACTAGAGTCTAAAATTTCTATTCACTATTAACTATTATAACAGCTTTTTCATCGTTTCACTAGTCGATGCTAAAACATCAATGATTTCATTGTTATTGATTCTTGGAAAAGAGTCTTTCTCACAAGACATCAGCATGAATTATCGTAGAATTGACTGGTTCAGAAAATTTCTTAATCTGTTCAAAACGTATTTCAATTTTGAAAACGACCTCTCACAAGCAACTTGTGATGAGGATAATGTCAACACAAATTTGCAAGCCAGATACAAATTTGAATAAGCAAGACTATGCAAATTAAACTTCTGGAGAACAATAATAACAACAAACAATACTCAAAACGGTCAAAGCATTCAAGCCACTAATTTCGAATTAAATTTTGATTCAGTTTCACAACATTTTTTAACAAATGAAGCCGTGTCACAGAGCATGGTACATCAGCATAACTTTAGTATCTGCTTTAAGAATTGATCTCAATTTATTTAAAAATCCTTGTTTCTTTCAATGCAATTATAAAGTCTATTGCACATGAGCCACATTTCATGTTCAGATCAATGGTTTATCCATTTATGGTTCTTGAAAGAGAGACTTCAACTTTGAAATCTCTGCTATAATTTCATGATTTTTTTTTGGACCTTTTTGGACCTCAACAATTCTATAACTTCACAGTGAAGCTACATCTCAAAACATGATACATCTGATACATCCAATTTTGGTCAACTGCAGCAAGCTCATGAATCGTTAATCAGTTCATTGAAGTTATTAAACAATTTATTAAAAGACATAATGCACATTCAAAGAATCAATCAGAAGAAAAATAATTATTCCTCATCATCATCTAAGCCTTCAAATCCGTCAAAAGTCGAAGAATCTTCATATTCATTTTCGGCTCTTGCCGGATCGCAGGCTAGTTCAAAGTCCGGGTGGTCACTTTACTCCTTTCCTGTAGACTTAATTCCAGCCTTTCTAAAGCCACTAAAAATCAAATCAGGCGACACTTTGTCCCATACTCGTGCAACCCACGTCGTCCAGACGGTGTGTAACTGTTTGCCATTCTGCATCCATTCCTCCCACTCAGACCTACAAAACGATTTGTAGTACCAATATGATTAAAACATTGTGTTAAGGTACCTCATATAATTTTTGAATGGATGATTTGTAGTAATATCCAGTGGTAGTAATGATTTGTAGTAATATCCCGGGATGATTGCAATCCGCTTGAGTTGAACACCTTCTTTACTGACTCCACTTTACGAGCAGTCATTGCATCCATGATCAACAGCGAGCTCTTTGAAAAATATTCGCCCGGTCTCATTTGAAAACATTTCTGAATCCAGAGCTTCATTGCTGCTGTGTCCAACCATCCTTTTTTTGTTGCAGTGAACAACAACACTAGCTGGCAATTTTTCGAGTGGCATTGTCACTCTTGAAAATCAACATTTCGGTTTTAACTTGGTGCCAGCCTCAGAACATCCAAGTACATGTCCATTCTTGACCAGTTGTTGTTATTACCACAGTTCTGATTGCACTGTTCTCGCGGCAAGAATGTCGAAAGCCATTGGAACTTCATTCACATTGATGACATCGGTGTCATTAACATTTCTCGCACCAATCTCCTCGGCTACAAATTTGCTAAAATCATATATTTTAAACTGCCAGTCGTCAGGAAGTCGTTGTCCGAGAGTTGTTCTGGTCCTCTCTGACAATCCGTCTCTCTTCATGAATTTTGAGATCCATGAGGGGCATACCTAATTTCGTTCTCATGGGCCAAAATCCTGTCTTTTAGCTGGATGGCTTTGGTTTAAACTCCTCGGTTTCTCTTCCTTTGTTCCAAGACCCATAGCTTTAGATCAGGCTTTAACATTGGCCATTTTTATTGGCATGGCATTTTTGATGGTTTTCTCGGATTCAGTATCTTAAGCAAGCGTTCCTTCCTTCTCCATTCGCGAACCGACCCTTCCTTAACGTTGAACTCTCGAGCAGCTGCTCTGTTAACTTTGTCTTTTGCCCTATAAACAACTTGAAGCTTGTAGGCAGCAGTGTACGAGTTACGTTTATCAGCCATTTTCTTAACGACGTCGGTATTTCAATCAAAAGCATTTCCAGCTACATATCACTGTATCTATCACTTCAAGCAACGGCCGCTCAGCCAACGGAAGATTTTTTGAGAACTTTTTTGTTAATTGTTTTTTATATTAGAAACTATTTTTTTTAATATTTAATCTACATAATTTTAATTTTCTGCATTTTTTTCATGCTTTACGTAATGTTGGTCTTTCATAATTCATCAATGTTTCTCAATGAATTTTAATTTTGTTTGAACATGATGGTTAAATAAAAACTGAATTTAATTAAATTGTATAGTTTCGTAATCACGTAACTTATTTATTATTTATTAAATATCTTTAGCCAAAAAAAATCGTCTATTGGTGAGTGTTGTAATAGTTTACTATGTTTTATAAGTGATTTTTCTAAGCATATCGAAAAAATTGCGATTTATATTCGTCCGCGTGTTAAATTCGTCTGCGTGTTAATTTCGTGAAAATACTGTAATACCACTATAATTAATAAAAACTCGTTTATTTAGTAGATGAACATTTTAAAATATGCACAGAAATTATGGTTCATCTTTAAGCAAAATGTAGATTTTGTCATCATTTTAGAAATTTCAAATCTTTTGATTTTAAAATTAATTGTTAATTAATTGCAGAAAAGTAAGTATTATAAAAAAGAAGGCTGTTTTAATATTGGCTTAATAACTTTATTGTTAATTTTTTGAGTGGTAAATTGTTATTTTTGTTATTATTTTAAAAACAAATAATGAAGTATTAGTTATAATATTAGGTAAAAGTATTAAATTGTTAATAATTTAAAACACAATAAATAAATTAAATATTGACTTGTCTTTCTTTGAGCTCCACGCTCCAACTTCAGTAATATTTCCAAAGCACTTTGTCAATTTTATGCCGAGGTTAATGCTTCCTAGAAGGGTCAAGGCCTTATAAATTAGGCCGGGTTAGATATCATCAAAAAGGTCATAAAAGCAGGTTGGGTTTATGGATATTGTTGTTTCAGCGTATACCTTGTAAATCTTTAGACATGCCGTAATGATGAAAGAGGTGGTGAAGAAGTTTGATAAGGGTAATGATTTCCTTAATTAGGTTGTCTTTATGAAGCGAAATGTAAAAATGATTTTAACAGGCCAGTTACAATTCGATGATGAAAAATTAAACAAAATTTTCAAAATTTGCATCTTGGTCTGTTTTTGCGAGTTTGAAAAGAATTAACGAAGATGTTAATAATGTAATTAATTATAAATATGCCAGACACAAATTCATTGCTTGCATCAATCATTGCCATCAAATTGGAATCCTTTCGAAAATAATGATGGATATTTTTAATATTTGTAATGATAAACAAAAATATTTTTGTTACTCGATAGTAATGCCATGGAAAAGTAAATATTACTTTATGGTATCTAAACTACTTATTTAATAATTTGATATAACATGCTACTGTCATAATATTTTGAAAAAAGAATATTCTCGTTTTAATCTCACTAGACATTTTTTTGAAAAATTAGCTGAAATGTGTTTTTTCGATCAGCCTTTTGAGTGTACAAAAAAAGGGATTCCCAGAATGAAAATTTCGGTTTTAATTGCATTTATTTTAATTTTGAAATATATATAAATATATATTTATTTGCAGAAGATCCAGTGTATAAAATTAATTTCAAAATCTTACGTAAAGCATATAATTTGTAGACTTTAATCCAAAAGTGTGATGAAAAATATAAACGAGACGTGACCCGATTGCAAACAAATTCTAAAACTTGAGAGTTTAAGATAAAAATACCATAATGTGAATGCAAAAGTTTGTTGAAAAAAGAATTTAATAATATTTTTAAATGTTTATAAATGGAACGATGCCACATACTTGCAATAAATTTACAAATGAACCCAACTTACTTTTCTCAATAAGCGACAACATCACAATGAAACCTATACTTAATCCGAAGTAACTTTCCATTTATTTTACAACTACTGTTTAGTAAACTATATTACTTTTAAATTTCGAATTTTATATTTTCATTAAATCATTAAACTACTAATTAGTATTAATAACCAATATTTACTTTTCTTCTTTCTGATACTCAAGATCTCATGCAAACACAAATTTAACGAATAAACAACTTAATTTAAAGAAGTTTGTTTTTTCCTTTGAAATGTGTTTGTCTCGGTACCAAGGCAACGCTCAGAAAGCGCGAACTCTCGTTTCCACATCCACTTGACGATGGATGCAGTCGATGATGATGATGATGATGGTGGTGGTGACTAATTTATGAAGAGATCGAGCACAATAATTAATAATCAATAACAAAGAAACTAATGGACCAGCATTTCAAACTTAAGTCCACAAAGAAAAAGGACCTTGTTAGATTCGTTAAAAAGATTGCAAATAATAATGGGAACTCACCAGTAAAATGTTTTTAAACTAATTCTTGAAAATCAAAAGAATCAAATAAACTAAGAAGACTAATTACAATAGGCTCACAAGCACTTCTGACGAATCTGATACTACAATAAATAAATTGCTATAATAATTATTATTATTAACAAATAACACTAAATATTAAATAATAATATTGTAATAGATTAATTAGTACTAATAGTAATATTACTATTAAATGGTTATTTTCCTGTCAATTTTGCATTTTTTCAAGTCAGATTTACTTCGTTTTAATGAGGTTATAATGATCGCTGTTAACATTTGTAGACATGACCGGGCTCTTCCGATATTTTCCAAATTCCGCTACTATTTCACCAGAAATAATAAAATGTCACGCAATCTTTACAACTTTTTAAACCACTGACATTCAAAACAAACTAACGCCATATTATATGGTAAAGGAACTCGAAAACTAAAATTTCAAATTAGGGACCTTCTACTCCATTTGTAGGACCAACAATAACAAAAATAATTTAGTTATTCATTTTTGTATAATTTAGAATTTACAAAAAACTGTTACTAATAAAATCTCATTGTTATTTTTTTACTTTGTTTCATTGTTATTTACTTTACAGTTAAAAAACTAAATTTTGAAAATTTAGGACCTTTACTAACCATGCATATAATATATATAGTTTTTACAGCACCCAAAAATTGTTTTCGGGGGTTTTACGAGATGATTTTTAAGATGATAACATTTGTTAAATGCAGAGATATCGACAATGAAAACCAGTTGATGTAGTGGATTATTTTGTATAACTCTAGGTGACCAAAATGAAGGAAATCAAGCAGTATGAAGGTAGCAAATGGCTAACGAGTTTACTTTACACAAAAATCGTTTATAATTTGTCCAGGAAGTTGTCTAGGACGGGGATTCCAGCATTGAGACCCTTACGTTTCCTGATGTCATTGACGATCAGATATGGCTTGGTTCCAACTTCACAAGGATCTCCATTGAGAATCTGCCAGTGATCAAACACGCACTGTGGGAAAGCCTGGCCACCAGTGTTGGAACGCAGATCAGCGGTGAAGCCTAATAATCAAATCATTAGATTATGCATTTATAAAACATCCACAAAATGTGTACTTACCGAATGACTCATTGACCGGCAAATAAGCCTTAACTGCAAACATGGGGGTGCCAACAATACGATTCTCCTCAACTACGTGACCACGCCTCCTGTTTAATACGCCGTAGATTCCACCAACGACAGCCTCTGGAGATTGGATTTCAACGAGATAAACTGGCTCAAGCAGACGAGGCTGAGCAGTGAGAACAGAAGCATAGATGCACCTCCTGGCAGTTGGGATGATCTGTCCTCCACCACGATGGATGGTATCTGCATGAAGAGTCACATCGTGGATGTCGAAACGGATTCCTCTCATGTGCTCATCGCATAGAACGCCCTGTTAAAAATTCGCGTATTTATTATAAATATTCATACAAAACACTCTATTAAGGAAATAAACCTCTTTTGAAGCCCATTGGAACCCAGCAACAACACTGTCCTTGATCTCATTAAGGTACTGAACTCCCTTGGTGCAGTCAACAACGATGTTTGGTCCCGTTGTTTCCGGTCCGAAACACCAGATCTTACGCGCCTCAGTCACATCATAGTCGTAAGTCTCAGACAAATACCTAGCCCTCTCCTTCATTTCTTGCCTGGGAGTAACCTTGCCACCGTCGATGTCTTCAGCAAGACCATCAGGCATTGGACGTGCTTTCATGTACAACCTGTTGTGCTTGTTTGGAGACTTAGACAAGCACAGCCTATCAGACTCTTCACTAACAGTCTCTCTGTAAGAAACCACAGGCTCAGACACCTTGATCGGGACACAAGCATGGTCTTCTTCCAAATCCTTGAGACAAATTTCAAGGTGGAGTTCTCCTGCACCGGCAATAATGTGTTCGCCAGATTCTTCGATGTGGATCTATGAATAAAATATTGTTTGATTGAACGAAAAGATTATTGCGATAATTCACATATTAGCAACTATTTTTGCATGACTAACCTGGACAAGCGGATCAGACTTGGAAAGACGCTTAAGTCCCTCAACCAACTTAGGCAAATCGGCGGGATTCTTGCATTCCACAGCAACTCTGACGACAGGACTGACACTAAACTTCATGACACGAAGGTTGTGGGCATTTTCAAACGTCGTGATGGTTCCAGTCTTAACCAAGAACTGGTCAACTCCAACCAGACCGCATACGTTACCGCAAGGTACATCTTCAATTGGCTCAGTGTATCTTCCCATCATGAGAATCGTCCTTTGAATGCTCTTAACGTAGAGATCCTCCTTCTTTCCGTGTACGTAGTTTGGTCCCATGATTCTTGCTTTCATACCAGTGACGACAACACCGGCAAAGACACGACCAAAGGCAAAGAATCTACCTTTGTCTGAAGTCGGAACCATCTTCGACACATACATCATCAGGGGCCCCTGGGCATCGCAGTTCTTAATTGCTAAGGCAGCTTCATCGTCATGAGGTCCTTCGTACAAGAGCTCCATCCTGTATTTCTGAGCGGTGACTGGAGATGGCAAGTGGATGGTGATCATCTGTAGCAGAGCATCACCAGCCGGCAGCCATTTCCTCATAACAACCTTCATCAGTTGCTTCTCTTGGTTTTCCTTCTCCTCGGCAGTCAACTTGATTCCAAGCTTATCGCAGAGAGCCAAAGCCTCTTCTTTAGGCTTCTTCATACAAAACTCAAAGACTTTATAGATTGGGTCCAAAACGTACTGGGTGAAACCTCTGACGTAACCTGGCTTGCATTCTCTGTCCCACTTCTTCTGTTTTGGATTAAAGAACTGGTCTCCCCAAAGACGCTTCATCAATTTATGAGACTCGATACCAAACTTCTCAGAGTAAATTTCAGCAAACTGCTTCAGAGTAAATGCCCACCCGTGAAGACCAGATCCGAAACCGACAGTTCCTTTAGACTTCCATGACTTCTCCCATGGGACCGCCATCTTCACCGTAAGTTGCAATGATGACGTTCACGTTCTCAACAGTTCTCTGGAAAGTCTGATACAGATCTTCAGGAGCCAGCTGGAGAGTTAGCAAAGCGAGGTCCATCTTGTTCATAAAAAGAACGGGCTTGATCCTTTCGGCAATTGCCTGCCTCAAGACGGTTTCGGTCTGCACACAGACACCTGGAAATATAGTGTTTCCGATAGAGTTAGATCGACATAAACAACATGATTGTTTAAAAATAACATTACGATACCTGAAACACAGTCCACGACGACAAGTGCACCGTCAGTGACTCTGAGGGCAGCAGTAACTTCTGATGAGAAGTCAACGTGACCTGGTGAATCAATCAGATTGATCAAAAATGAATTACATCCCTCTTCACGGGGTTGAGTGATTTGCTGAAGATCCTTCTCTGGAAGGGAGTAGTACAAAGAAATGGCGGTAGACTTGATGGTCTCTCTTGTTCGTCTTTCCTGGTGTCAGTGAATCTCATTTCTCCAGCCTTGGCTGAGGCAATGATGCCTGCCTTACTAACGAGAGAGTCGGTCAAGGTTGACTTTCCATGATCTACGTGAGCAATCACAGACATGTTCCTGATGTTCTTCTTTTTGTCCATGATGCCACGGATCTCGTCGATGGTGAAGTTAACCTAAAATATGAATCACGTAATTAGTCAAATATGCAAATTGACCCGTTGAAATGTATTTCTATTCGTAAACTTTAAAAATACTTTAAAATTATGTTTCCTTGTGGAATAGTCCGCATTTTCAAAATTCGCTAATTTATGCTCGAAGATGTTGCAGCAAAAGTAGGCCAGATTTAAAAAATCGAAAGCAAATAAAAATGCAAAATAATATTCTCACCATGTTGGATGTAATTCGCTTGTCTAAGGAAAAACTACATCACTGAATTCTTAGGAAAGCAATTGTTTGGCATCGCTGGGGTCGACCAAAAGATTTATGTTTGAAATTTAAATGTATTTTAAAATTTTAATATGATTTAATTGAGTGATTCTTTTGGGATACAATGCACTTAATTTAATTTTCAAAGTTAATTTGAACAATATCAATTTAATTTATATAAAATCTGTGCATGTGAATGATTTAAGTCAAAAAAACAGTTGAAATTTATTTATTAAAACGATAATGAACAGATGTGGGTTGTGTCACATCGGATAATACTTGTGTGCCCTACTTTAATATTTACTAAAAAATTTTGAATTTTTTTGTGTATTTTTTGTATTCAAAGTATTAGAAGTTTCATCTGCCGGTTCTTCGTCAGACCTAGTGAAGTTTACTTCATAAATTAAGTTTGTTATGGAATACATTTTGCACCCTTTTTGCAAATATTTCATAAATAATTAACTTAAACAGTTTTTTTATATTTTTTATGCATATCCACATGTAAATATGGTGCTTTTATGATGTAAAAAAACATGGTTTTTTGGTCTGGGTTTTTTATGTGTTTTTTTTGGGTTTTTATTGTTTTTTATGTTTTTTTGTTTTTTTTTACTTTGTTGAAAAGTGATGGTTCGTGGTTAGTTAAACAAATGTATTGCATCATAAGTAAAAAAACAATGCGAAACTAGAACAACAGTTTAAATCAAGTTCTGAGTCCATTTCACCAAATTCACTGTCTTCATCCTAATCAGATTTTTTGTATTCTGCTTAAGAAATGTAATTACCTTCTGAAGAAGCTTAAAGCGTTACGTTTTTGGGAATAAATACCAATTTTTGTGTCGGTTCCGTTTATCATTTTGGATAAATAAATATGCACTGAAACACTGGATACACTTAAAGAAGACCTTAACAAGGTCAATGTTTCAAATGGGCAGAAGATTAGCAGATGCTTTTCAACGTAGACAAATGCTCCATTATGCGTATGGGATGCAGAAACACAAAAGTTGAATATGTATTTGGAGGATGCATTCTGAAACAGTCTAATCGTGAAAGAGATAGGAGGGGAACAATTGAAAGCATCTCTACATTGCATGGAAGTTGCTAAAAAAGCAAACAGGGTACTTGGAATGATAAAGAGAACAGTAATGAGTAGGGACAACGATATAATACTGATATTGTGCAAGGCATTAGTAGGGCCACATCTTGAGTACTGAGTACAAGTGTGGAACCCTCATTTGAGAAAGGATGTAGAAGTGTTGTAAAGAGTACAAAGAAGGGCAACCAGGATGATGAAAGGTTTTGGAAAGCTGAGTTACGAGGAAAGATTAAGTAGATGTAAATTAACTACTCTAGAAAATATAAGAAATAGAGGGGACCTCATCGAGGCATTCAAAATTTTATCGGGAAGGACAAGGCTTTTGCCTGAACAGTTTTTCGAAGCCACAAAAAAGGCTTCTATTAGAGGGACGATTGTAAATTACGTAGGATGGTTTAGGGAAACTTAAAAAATTTATTTCAGGACAAGGTTTCCTTATAAAATAAACTAGATACGGAAACCATCCATGCTGACACAGGAAATAAATTTAATTTTTATTTAAATGAATTCGGTTATTAGGACTACAAAGAGTGGTTATTACACAGATCTAGGTCTTCTTAACCACTATAAATAATTGTTATGTTATTGTTGTGCTAAACCTCTTTCGATTATAGCGGTTGTTGTAGGCAATGGCAAAATCTTAGAAGCTATTTTAGCAAGAAGCCGTGATGAGTATGTACCTTTCCACCAGGCTATTGGTAGGACTTGCAGAGATGTTGCTAAACAAACTGCAATTGGTTTCAGCAACATCAAAACTTCATTTTTAAAGTTATACATTTTTTGTTTTGTTTTTTTTGTGTTGAAATATTTAAAAAAGAACAAAACATTTTGTAATAAAACAGTTGAAATATTTCACGCTCACATCTCTAGTCATACCTAGCTGGAGTACTTTTTATAATTTGGTGATAGTAACTACAGTCAAGGGGTGCATTCTCATCCCAAAGAACCGATGAAGGTTAATGAAGGTATATGTCGTCCCTCGTGCTTAAGATATTTTAAATCACGATTCATTTGATTCGATTAAAACGACTGCGATGAGAGTTACGGTATCATTCAAGGTGAAATCGAGGTCGAATCTTGCTGAATCTTGATAGAACTTGGGAATTACTGCTAGGACATGCTTATAGATTTTTTTTATGGCTTTTGATCAGCCAGATCCACCACAAAATCATCACAGCTTTTGTCAGCATATAATATTTTATACCGACTCGGCAATCCCATCTTCCACAGGAAGGCGTAGGTCTTTTTCAGCCCCCCCAGGCCTAATAGGAGAGACCCTGCAATTTTTCCAAATACGATGAGTTTTTTTTGGGGGGGGGGGGGGGTAAGGGGATTCTCAATATGCCACAGGCACATCAATCACGAACCCTGCCTTGGCTGCTCTTGATGCTTTGCAGAATGGCACAATGACTCCCGAGCTTTCGGAATTCTGCAACCTTCATGGAAAAGAAGCTGAAACTGTGCAAAGACAGCTCCAATTTCCATCGACAAGTTTACGTGCTGATCAGTCTGATCCAAATGCATGTATCAAACTGCAAGATCTTTTCTGTGCCACAAACATTCAGCCCGAGTTGAATTATATGCTCGATGTTGCTCTTTACTCTGCAAGTTACGTCATCAGATGCAGAAAGGGCATTTTCTAAACTTCGCCTTATTAAAAGTCATCTCTCAAAGTCGTTTGCAAAGTTTATTGAGAATATCTGCGAACAAAACAACTACTGCACTTTTTCCAGTAAATGAAATGGTGAACAGATTTTCACAGACCGAAAAATTATTTTGTAACTGCAAACACATCATATTACAATTTTAAACATAAACTTTTTTTGCATTTGCTTTAGCTGGTTTGAAACTTTGAGACAGAAGATAGTCAAGTTCAATAATAAATTTGCAAAAATAGACTGCAGACAGAAGATAGTCAAACTGGTTGCGCCACTGAACCTCGGTGGGGTTGCTCACTTACGTTATACCCCAAACTAAAATTTAACTGAACGGATTTTATCAAATTTCTTGCAACTACTATTTGAAGTCTATCAAAAAGGTTTGTGTATTAAGTGACAAACATCCCGACTCACTGGCTCGCACATAGAACTTTTTCTAATACATTTCAAATAGGTAAATATTGTTTCGTCTCAAAAACAAATAGCAGTCCGCATTTGTAAATATTTAACTTAAATAATCGTTATTTTTATAACATCTATTTTGTACGAACTTCATTATACATTAAGTTCCGATTGAGGTAGTACATCAAAGGTAGTACTCATCTACGATATTTTGTTTGTGTTGGCCCGTGAAAGATTGTTATGGGTTGATGTGATTTCATTCAAAACTTTTGCTTCTTCAGTTGGAGTCCATAAAATATAACTTCTAGTGTAGTCAAATGTTTTAAAATATTTTGGGCAATTTATTGCAAAAAAACGTTATGTTATAAGTATGCGCTTTGATAGTTTCTAACTAGGCTACAGATAAAGCATTTTTTTAATTTCATAAAGTTGTGATGTAAGCTTAAACATGGATCCACACGAGATTCGGGATACGATATTCAGTGAGCTTGGAAAAGCATTGCTGGAAAAAATAGAAGGAAATAGCAAAGTTGGTTTTCAACAACATCGAATAAGATTTAGCTTATAAATATAAATACTTGGTTTATTCAGCTAGGATCTATTCGTGTCAAGCTTGAATTTGAAGATGAAATAAGGTTTTTAAAGCCATTTTTCACTTTATTATTGGTTGGAATTATTTAAAAACCTCATATTGAAAAGGGCTGTACAACTGTCCAGACCAGTTCTTTATGAGGACTTGCTCAGGAGAGTCAACAAGGAATTTGGTGCAAATGTGTTCATGAAATGCTTAGTTTCCAAAGAAAACCAGGTTTTTTAATATTTATTAATTGAGTTGATAATGAGCATCTTGCAATGTCTGCCTTTTTGTTAAAGTGCCAAAACATGACATGCAGTTTGCTTAAGTCTTTAGTTTTAAATCTTGCCGCAGAATTTTAATTGGAATTGTGTAAGGACAGTATTTTATTTGTAAATTTGAATGCTTAATGTTAATGAGAATCGATGTCAGGTGTTCCACGTGCTGAAAGATCAAAATGACCTCGACAATGCAATAAAACTAGTGGATAGGGCTTGCTCGAACAATCCTTGCATCCTTATTCGGATCATTCCTCGCATGTGTTCAGGGTTCACGGACATCACCCCTTCATCCATCATCAGAATCTTTAGCAGAGTTTGTGGTTTATACTGATTGGCATTTGAAATGGTAACGAGTTGCCTTAACTTCATAATCAATTAGTGATATCACATCCATTACTTAGTAACAATGTTACTTGGTATAAATAATAAGTTGATGAATATAGCAACAATGAAAGAAAATTGGGTCATAAATGTGGATTGTGCTACATTGTTTTATTTTGGCAGCTGATGTATTTTCATACATTTTATTTATTATTTTAAAATCATAACTTATACATAGTCGTCGCTCTTAGCAATGTAACTCTAGTTTGTAGTTCAGCTGATAAAGGTTCTGAACAATAAGAAATTTGGGAATTTTACAATGATATGATGAGCAAAGTTGGGAACAACTTCGTCAATAAAGGTGCCAATTGAAGATTCTTGTTTCCCAGCCAGTCGAGGCCTTGTTCACGATGCCATTGATTTGAGCTTTAAATAAAATTTAAAAATAAAAGGGGTTTAAAATGACTATTTTGAAGAAATATATAATGTACATTATTTTAAAATTTTTTAATTTTTTAATCAGGATTCAGGATTTGAAACTTCCCCTGATTTGATTAAATTTGAAGATCCCTTGAAGCAGGTGTGATTACCTCATTCGCTTAAACAATTCAAAATATTTTTACATAATGCATTAATGCTTGCATAATTTGTGTATAAATTATTTCTATATATTTACATTGAACTTTCTATTAACTTTAAAATGTTATAATAGATTTAATATCATTATTGATATATTAAAACAATGTAAACTTGGATAGTTTCTTTTTTTGTTCCACAAGGATGTTGACAATCACATACTAAGGCAATTTGCTTCTCTGTCGACCATTTCTCCAAGTTTGATTGTCAATTAATTCAATTTTTAATGTGAAATATATTTTTCAAGTAATTATTAATTGTAATATTTCTTTTGTCATCATAAACTTGGTTTCACATGATTTAAAATCTGACCACAGCAATTTTATCTTGGTGCAGTACACACGTGGATGAACAATATTTTTCATTGGATGTAAAATTGTTGATGTTTTGTGATTAAAAATATTTATTTGCAGATGACAACGTCGCCAACAACTTCCTACAGAAGAACTGCCCTCAAGTTCAACCCTCGAGCAGGTCACTGAGGACTTCAAGCAACTCTGAACTTGGAAGGAAGTTCATCTCTATGAACCAGTTGAACACATATCCAAACATCAAAAGCAAATGTGACGAGATGCTTTTCATTTATTTTTAAATGTTTTTTGAGAATCTTTTATTTTGTGCAATTTAATAACATTAATTTTTGTGCCACTCTTTAAAAGTCTGTAACTGTTAATTTGCAGAACTAATTGCTTACCACTTGCAGCCGGAGTGTGTCTGGGCGAATGGAAGAAGGGTCGACTGTTGGGTTCGGGATCGTTCGGAAAGGTTTTCCTGTGTTACGACGTCGAGAGTGGCAGAGAATATGCGGTGAAACAAGTGCAAGTCATCAGTCGAAACTCTCAACATGCTTCTCGGGTGAGAACATTTTCTTGCTGTATCGTGTCGAGTTACACGTCTGCCAATGAAACTTCATTCCATGTCTTGTTAAACATGTAATTCGTTACGCGTAGTGGTACATCGGAGATTTAATCACTTCGAATGCAGCTAAGGCTATAAGCAGAAGAACACAAAACAAATATTTGTTTAAACTGGCTACTTAATAATAATGATAATAATAATTAATTTACAAATATTTGTTTAAACTGGCTACTTAATAATAATGATAATAATAATTAATTTACAAATATTTGTTTAAACTGGCTACTTAATAATAATGATAACAATAATTAATTTACAAATATTTGTTTAAACTGGCTACTTAATAATAATGATAACAATAATTAATTTACAAATATTTGTTTAAACTGGCTACTTAATAATAATGATAACAATAATTAATTTACAAATATTTGTTTAAACTGGCTACTTAATAATAATGATAACAATAATTAATTTACAAATATTTGTTTAAACTGGCTACTTAATAATAATGATAATAATAATTAATTTACAAATATTTGTTTAAACTGGCTACTTAATAATAATGATAATAATTAATTACAAATATTTGTTTAAACTGGCTACTTAATAATAATGATAACAATAATTAATTTACAAATATTTGTTTAAACTGGCTACTTAATAATAATGATAATAATTAATTTACAAATATTTGTTTAAACTGG
This sequence comes from Whitmania pigra, assembly GCA_021613335.1. Lineage (NCBI taxonomy): Eukaryota > Metazoa > Annelida > Clitellata > Hirudinida > Haemopidae > Whitmania > Whitmania pigra. The sequence continues at coordinate 1,863,378 of JAJTWR010000113.1, forward strand.
CTACTTAATAATAATGATAACAATAATTAATTTACAAATATTTGTTTAAACTGGCTACTTAATAATAATGATAATAATAATAATAATTAATTTATAAAGCGCCTTGTGAGTAACGTCAGAGGTGCCTTCATAGTGTCTTCGCTGTCCCATGAAGTCCTTGTTGGGTCACATAAGTTAATAATGTCAATTAACATTGCAGGAGGTGAAAGCATTGAGAGAGGAAATAAACTTTCTCCGGCAGAACATCGTCCACCCTCACATCGTCCAGTACTACGGTTTCCATGACGACGGGATTGACCTCTCCATACTGATGGAATACATGCCTGGAGTCAGTTGTGCTAATGTTCTTGAGTTATAAATATAAGCTATAAATAGATTTTTGTCATGTTAACATGTAACAAGTAAATGGATGCAATCATCAAGATCATCCATTACCTCGATGAAAATAATTAGGCATTTCTAACAATATCTGTAAATAAATTATATTTTATTATGACTTTTATTGTTGTTACTATTGCAAATTCTGCAGATGTTAATAATGTTTTCATTGACATAATTAAGTTTATTTTATATAAATTATGGAGACATTTACTTTAATAGAAATCACTATTCTTAAAATTGAATTGGTGAAATAAACAATACATTTTAAATACTACCTTTAATGCAACATTAACTTCCTAATAAATGTATTAGTGAACAAACATGACAGGGTTCAGTAGAGAGTCAGATAAAGCAGTACGGACCACTGACCGAGAGGAATACTGCCAGTTACACGCGACAGGTTCTTGAAGGACTTGAATACCTCCACAAAAAGTCCATTGTGCACAGGGACATCAAAGGCGAGCATATCAATTTTTGTTTTATATTTATTAATTAGTATTTTTTAATTTTATGAATTTTATGTTTTAAATTTTATATTTCCATTGGATTTTCAGACATTTTAAGATTATGGAGACTGATTTGATAAAGGACTTTATAAATACTAATCTTTATTATACCTCAGTCTGCTTGGTTACTTGAATGATATTGTAAATGTTTACAAAAAAAACTTAAAAATGTATCAAATGATATTGTTTTAATCGGTCGCAACGTAATCATTTTAGGTGCCAACATATTGCGCGATCACGATGGCAACGTCAAGTTGAGTGACTTTGGAGCATCTAAGAGACTCCAAACGATCTCAACCATGCAAACACAAACGGGCACGGCCTACTACATGTCACCGGAGGTTCTCGATGGAAACGGATATGGAAGGAAGACTGATATTTGGTAGCTGCTTGATTGCTATTTTATTTTTTACAATTGGTCTTCATGTAATTGTAGCTGTTTGAATAGACCTTCTTGTTGTCATGGAAAGTAGTTTTCTTTTAGCAAACATTTTCATGTCTTTGTTGTTAATTCAGTTACATTTAATTAGAAAATTAATTTCAACCAACATTTCCTAAGGAGTCTTGGATGCACTGTGGTGGAGATGCTGACAGGCCATCCACCCTGGCATAAACTGGAAGGACTAGCAGCCATCTTTAAAATAGTCACCTCAAATGAATCTGGTTATGTCCTGCCTGAAAATGCTTCAAAGCAGGCCAGGGATTTTCTGGATCTGTGTTTTGAGAGGATTCCTTCCCGTCGCCCAACGTCGTCACAACTTTTGTTTCATTCTTTTGTCAAATCTTTGGGTTTTTTTGATTCTGATCAAGGTTGATTTGCTCTAAATTTATTGCATGGAATGTGCATATGCTCAATTTCACATTGTAATCAAAATTTGTGAATTTGTAGAGCTGCAAATTGTAAAATGTTGTTCTAATATTTTGGTTTTTACTGGGAATGTTTATATTTTGTTGATTTTGTATTATAAAGTTGATTATGTATGGCATGGTGTTAGCATGTTTGCACGAACACTTGATTGCCGCTGCAGGTTTTGTTTTTACCTCGGGTTCGTAGATTTTGAATAATCAGGTCGTTTCTTCTAGGTTTTCTATAAATGACGACATATAAATGAAGTACAATTCTGCCTTCACTTTAGTTCAGTGGGTTGCATTGGGTTAGGTTGGTGGGATATAAGGTTTGGAGCACCACGTAAGATGGATTTTGAAATTAATGAAGCTTTTGGCTTTTGTGATGTCTTTTTACTATTTTGAAGGGCCAGTAAGCAGGAAATTTTGTAAAAGGATCCTTTACTTGAATAGCAGAGAAATTCTTAAGATATACACTCTCTGACATGGCACGTTTGGAATATCGAAATTGGGTAAAAGCCTTCTTGGATCCTGTCGGCTAATGAAGCACAATGCATTTGAGGTCCAATCTGAACTCTGTTCTTTTCACGAAAATAAGTGCGTTCGACGAAACCATTGTTTCGCCGTACTTGACTCTACATATCCTTACAATAATTGGGAGTCACTGTTGGCTGGGCTGTAGCAACTCTGCAAGTTCCCAATGGCTTCACGTCGCATGCTACCTGCCTTGCAACAGCAAACTTCGACTATGTGAGGCTCTTTTTATGTCGATCACGTTCACCCCAGTTGCCTACAGCGGCCATGAAAGCTCTCACTAACAACATTAAAAATTGTATTACATAAAAACAGTAAGAGTGCCTATTTTGAATTTCGGGATACGTGCTATTTATAATGTTTTGAGTACATAAAAAAATCGAAAAATATTTGTCATACGAACTTGTCTTAAGTCGAATTTAAATAAATGAAAACAACTTTTTAAATATTGAAAATAAAAATGGATGTGCAGGTTACTCAGTGATAGACCTCAAATACAATTAATTGTATGTACATATTATCTTTCTAGGTGCTGTAGAACTACACCTACAGCTTCTCAACCATCGAAGATGTAGGCATTTGGTCAAAGTTCAGCAACCCATATTTTGGACACAGATTGACTAGAAAAATTTTAAAACTTAGTTTTTTTTTTACTTTACTCATCTAGGTTAGCAAATATGACAAATTTCAGCAAAATCCAAGATGGTGCTGTGTTGATTGGACATGAAATGATCCAAAAACAGCTTTACATCAGCATCCTCTGCTGGAAGACCTATCAAAACGAGAAATTGATGACTAGCCAAAGCTATCAGAAGTAGCTTTCATAACAAAATTTAATAATTATTTCACTTCTTTTTAGAACAACAAGCGAGGTGTTTCTGATGGAAGTACATTTGCCTGGATAAAGATATTCATCCTATTTTTTTCAATAATCAATAATAGCAACAATTATTATATCATCACCATGAACACTTTCGTCAAGCTAGTAGAGGTGGATGAAACTTCCATAAGCAAACATGTAGGTAAATAACTTTGAAAAACAGTTGCATGTTTTTAATATTTAACACAAAACATTTTCCATCGAAACATGGTGCCCATCAAAAATAAACATCAACAACCCCAAACATCCGCCAGGCGGCATACAAAAAAAAAGGCGTTCCAAAAACAGCTTGTATTATAGCGTCCTCCTTACATGTATTTCATGTTTTCCTCAATCACAGGGTGAGGTGTTTCTGAATGCAATGCATTCCTTCTACTTAAAATTAAAAAAAAAAAAATAAGTAATGAAAAATTAAAGATGATAAACGGGTCATCATTTTTGTGATTACTAACGATATACAGGGGGACCCGGTTATGTCGCAAGCCAAAAGGCTTAGGGGTTTGCCAAAAAGCGTCGAGATAACCGATGATCAAGGTAACCGAAAATCATTATTTCGGCTATATATTAACATGTGCATGAAATTTCTTTATGTACGGCTGCTCCTCTCCCGGTGGCAGCGCGGATTCGAACCCCATTGCGGATGCACCGTCCTAATCATCTAGCTATGCAACGTTAATAAAACAATTTGGTGGATTTTTACATAGCAATTGGTATGTTTTCATACTTTTTCTCTATTGACTTGATTACAAAAGATTTCTCTTAACCTAAAGACTTTTTTGGGACAAAAATAATAAACAGAATAGCTACATCGTGTTATCCCTCAGGCAAGATCAGCAACAGTGAGTGAATTGGGTTTGGCTACATATTAGAATCGACATAACCGATGAGAAAATGCTACGACAAAGTGGGAATTTGGCGATTCCATTTCAAAGTCGGCGATTTGTCAGCGGGGGAATCGAGATAACCGATGTAAAGTGGCGAATTTAGCTCTCTTTTGTGCTCGAGATGTTAGGGTTCGGCGACATAAAATAATCTAAATAACCGATGAGAAAATGCTAAGACAAAGAGGGAATTTGTCGGTTCCATTTCAAAAACGTCGACTTGATGTGGTTGGCGAGTTAAAAAGTTTTCTTTGTTTATGGCCTATGGCAGGGACGGGCAACATACGGCCCGCGACGGGATTTTGGTTGCAGATTGTTCCTGGCCGTACATGGTAATGTGGCCCGCGTCCACACCCCGCAGCAATCTCCTACTACTTTCTTACTGCGCCGTAGTAATAGTGACTGTTAGTCATTCTTTGGTTGTTTTAGGTTAGATTTAGAATTTACAATAAAATTTGTATCATGGATTTTGCTAAGAAACGTAAAGTTGGCAGCGAGTGTCGCGCATTTAACTAAGATTGGATGCCTAAGTTCTTTTTCACAGAAGTCGGCAAGAAATCATTATGTTTCACTGTGCAGTGAAAGTGTTGCCGTGTTCAAAGAGTACAACATTAGCCGCCATTATGCGACGAAACCTGCAGGCTATGGCAGTACTTTATCAGCAGCGGAACGGCAAACAAAAGCAGCAGAACTGGACAGAAAACTTGTAAAGCAGCAGAATGTAAGAATGGAAAAGCCAAAGTAGCCCGGAAAGCTGCTACTCATGCCAGCTTCGTGGTCGCATACAACATTGTTAGGCACAGCAAATCGTTCTGTGATGATGAATTTGCCAAAACGTGCGTGCTCGATGTAGTTGATCAAGTCGGTCCAGAACACAGAAAGAAGTTTGAAGAAGTCAGTTTGTCGCCGCATTGAAAAAATTGGTGAAGACCTGACATCACAACTGAAAGGGCGTGGATGAAAGCACTGACATCGATGACACTGCACAGTTGCTCATCTTTGTACGATGCATTTCAGGTGACTTGGAAGTCACAGAAGAATTGCTGTCAAAGGAATCAATGAAAGACAATACCACCGGGAAAAATATTTTTGAATGCCTTGCACACAATGCAATTACAATGGCAGAAAATGGTCAGTGTTACTACGGATGGTTCTCCATCTTTGACAGGAAATAAAGAAGGTGTACTGAAAAGACTGGGTGACCGTGTTGCAGAGGAAATTGATATTTCTACATTGCATAATACACAGGAAGTGCTGTGTGCTTGACATAAACATGTTGTGGATCCAGTTGTAAAAAGTTGTTAATTTTATCAGGGCGAGAGGTCTAAATCTCAGACAGTTTGTCACACTTCTGGAAGATTGCGGCTCTGATCACAGTGATGTTCTGTATCATACCGTTGTACGCTGGTTGAGTTTCACTTTCCAACACTCGAAACTATGGCACCCCAGACAGATGATGTCAACTGAGAACCAATATGGTATCTACACTAGACAATGAATTTGCTCGTCGTTTTGTGGACCTCCAGAAACTTGCTGCTGAGTTTCATATCTTGTCATCACCGTTTACAACTGACTTTGAAAAGGCGCCAGATACTCTACAGCTGGAACTGATTGATCTGCGGTGTGACTCTACCCTGAAAGAGTAATTCCAATCTGAAAGCATTGACAACTTTTATGCGTCACTGAATGAGTCCAAGTTTGCCAACCTGAGGAAGATGGCCATGAAACTACTTATTCTGTTCGGGTATACATACATTGGCGAATAAACATTCTCGACCATGAACATTAACAAGACAAAGCTGCGTTCCAATCTAACTGATGTTCACGTGCAGTCTTTACGGAGAATTGTTATGTACGACATGCAGCCTGAGTTCAAACAACATGTTGACAACTTTGATCGACCACAGTTATCTCATTGACTTTAGCAGCTATTGAAGTACATTAAGTTAAATTCATTAAATACTGTTTTTGGTCTCTATGCTTTAAAGTTCACAAGTTTAAAGTTTACATTAAATACGATTTATTCTTTGCATAGGTGGATAAATACGCTATTAAGGTATCGATTTAGTAATACGACCCGCCAAAGTCTTCATTTTTCCATATCCGGCCCGCCGGCTAGAGAAGTTGCCCACCCCTGGTCTATGGTGTCGGTTGTTTTTTGGAGCTCCTTTGTTTATTTCGTTTTATTGCGGCTAAGGTCGGAAATTTTAACTTGTACACTATTGGCAAGTTACTGGTAAAGTAAGGTTGAATAAATTAACACAATATGGCTCGGAAAGCAAGTAAGGGATATTCTTGATCAAATGTTGGACGATAAGACCATCGATGATCTAGCTGATAGGCTAAAACTAAATTACTGCCTGTGTTGGCTTAAAAAATAATTGAGAAAATTGAGCAGACAAAAAATGTCTGATCTTGTTGTCGAAGAGGTTAGGAATGAGCTAGAGCGGATAGTTTTAAATAAAAAGTAATCTCTGATGGAAACAACTCTAAAACAAAGGTTAGACCAACTTGAAATTCAACTTAGATCAAACAATGTGAAGATTCATGGCATCCGGAATCAGCCTTTGCAGAGACGTTATCCAACTTTGTGCAGGAAGGACCCCCACAAAAAACCACTCCAAGGCTGACACAGTGAGAGACGTTGTGGATTGTTGTGGATTTAGGCTTTGCCTGGAAATCTTTGCCAGAGACATTGCGACCGCTTATAGAATAGCTGGACCCAGGAAAAGCCCTCGCCCTATAGTTGTCTGCTTTACAAACAGAAACGCAAAAAAATAAAGTACTAGAATTAAGAAAATTGTTAAGAAATCAGAAAGAAGAGATAAAAATTTGCATCAACGAACATTTAAGTAGACTCTTAAGTAAAATTACCAGAGGGAACTCTGAAATTTTTGGGATCAGTAAGATACACCTCAAAGATAAAAAAAAATATGTTCAGTTTGGTTAAGAAATGGTCACATTTATTTATACTTGGAGGACTTAATTAGATTTCAGTAGAAATGGTTGATATAAATAAACCCTATTTTGAACTCTTTTTTTTATCAAGTTACGAATACAGCATTGCTGTTGCGGTGATTTATCGTCCACCAAACTAATTTGCAAAAGTTTAATAAAAAATGGAGGTTCCTACTTGATCAGAGTGTTCGATGTCAGAGCTATGTTCTTCTGGGCGATTTTAATATTGACTCAAGCAGTGAACTCTGCAAGAATGCCAGAACACAGAATTCCACACATTGCTTGCAATCAACGAAACTACCGACAAGAATAACTCCGGCAAGTTTATATTCATGTTGCTCTGTATCTACAATACAACTCGAAACTTTTTATAACAAAAAACTCAAGATTCTTAAAATACACAAAATTAACCACCACTATCAGGCATCGTGACGTACAAACTGGATTTTCGCATGCTCCCTTACTTATGATATGAACTCTTTGTAAATCACCCACCACTTCATTCTTATGCACTACGATCCATCCCAAAATACAAATCATCCTTTGCCAGATGCAACACACTACTTCATTACATAACATGCTCAGACCCTAAAATGTATCCAAAAATCCCAGTCACAATAGTTTTTCAACTGAACCTATCTTCTTTTAAGCACTGCTCAAACAATTCATTATTAATTCGCCATCTTTTCTCTGACATCTCATTTATGGTCACTCTGTCCACAAATAAGTTACAGTTCATCGATTTTTAAATATGGTATGGGTTGTCCAGAGATCGGGATACTAATCCCTTAGGAGCGGGCATAATTCTGTTTTTAAATTTAAGTTGTTTATTTCTTGTTCTGCTCAATAAAAAACCAAAAGTGCGGTCCAATTATATTGCCGAATATTTAAATATGCTCTCGTTGATCCTTCACGGACTTTTTGGTCCGCGGACCACAGTTCGAAACCTCGGCTTTAAGTTATGAGTTTGATACTTGTTCTGTGCCCTTGTTAGGATGAACCCTGGTAAGAACTCTTCAGCCTAGCCTCTCAAGGGAACAGTGTATTCCCATACGTAATTTCACTCTCTGTTGTGATCCCTTGATTGATGGTGATATTTTAGGAAACTTTCATTTTGAACGAAATTTTATTATTTTGTTTGTTTGTTTTATTTTCTTTTTAGGTAAATAATAAAATAAGGTAAGTAAATTGAAATTTGACATTACAATTTATGGAACAGTTTTACAGATGGTGATGCAAAAGTAATGAAAAGTTCATGCAATTCCATCATTATTTAAAGTAACTCGGTTAAACCTTCCCAAAGTTGAAAGCTTAAATCACTTAGTTTTTGTTTCACACGGTTCATATATTGCAAACTAAAAGACTTGATTTTAAGCATAACATTTTTACTCATAAATACTTTAGTTAGAACTGACAATCAAGAACAAGATTTTTTGCAAATTTTGGGACATGTTGCTCCATCTGAAAACAATAGCCAATGACTTTCAAATGTACTAATTGACCTTCATTACGTAACTAGGTTTTGCATTCACCGTTTGCAGCACGTGATTATTTTATGATAATTTGCAAATGAAAAATAAATGCAGTTTGTTGAATCCATTGCTTTAATGGTTCACACTTTTCAAAAAGATCAGCATTTCATTCAAAACTGACTAATTGGCTCCAAAATGATTTGTTCGCAATAAAACAATTAACACATTTATGAGTTATAATCGTTTTATTAACTTCTTAATTCCACCGCTAATTGATTTGTATTGTTTTCTTTTGATATCCTCTAATAAGATGTTGCAACTTGTTGTTGAGTTTGCTGATACAATCAACGATCGCTTGTTCTTGTGTGAATAAGTATCAGTGTTGTCCCGAAGAATCTACGATTGAATGGACGGATGCAAGGTAGATGGAGGAATGAATGGGTGTCAATTATTTACAATGTTTCCAATGTATCAATGAATCACCTTCTTTCAACTTGCAGACAATGGTCGCATTCAAACCGTGTTTTTATTTCCCTCCCCCTAAAATCGGAAAGCGTCGGCGTTTCTTCTGTTTGTGGACAATGACAATGATGATGATGACGATGATGATGACGACGACGACGACGATGATAATGATGATGATGACGATGACGATGACGATGACGATGATTTCAGTTGTTTTAAAATAAGATATGGTTCAGAGCATAATAATAACAGGATTGAATATTCGCTATTAAATAACTTAGTTAATTGAATATTTATTCTAAGTATTACTGTTCAGTTATAATAACGAGGAAGTAGTAATTTTGTCGGCGTGCGACGCACGCGCATATATACATATATACATGTATATACATATATATATACAAACAGTGTGCGAATATTACCGGTAAATTCAGACGATGGAAATCAGTTTCAGTCCGATTACTGATGGTGTCGATGAATATTTTATCATAATTTAACGACCTGCTGAATATTAATGAGACACATCAAGTCTCCATTATGCCTTTGATTGACATCTGCAGTGGGCATCAGTCGGTTGAACAAAGTTGATCGAGTTGCTATGGATTTCATGCTTCTTTGGCAGATCACTTTGGACTTGTTTTTTTGATATTTTTTATGATTTTTCCTGGGAAAAAAATTTTCAAAGACTTTTATAACATCAAAAGAGGTTAGCGTTTTTGTGGTCACATTGTTTATACATCATTACATTTGTTAGTTTATTTAGCGGACAACTTTTCAGAAGAATTTAAAGTTTGATTTGATCATCAGTGCATTTATTGCATCAAAGAATAAATGAAATTTAAATAGCTCTGCTTTACTATTCAATTTCAGGTGCATTTTATTTGAAGTGCATAAAATGATGGTGATTATTAAATGTTTTACATTCTTTAACAAGCCAATAATTGTGTAAAATTAAACTCTTTAAATTATTGAAACACTTTTTTCATATATGCCGATAATTTATTCATTTTGCATATACATATATTCATTCATTTATTTATTCATTCATTCATTCATTCATTCATTCATTCACAGCAGGTCCGTGATGCATCCCTTGCATCCTCCTTGTAGGAAGCCATCAAGACGACCTCTGTACTCTGCGTGTTGTTTCCAATTAATGCTTTTAAAAGACAACCTTTCATCCATCCATCAATCCATCCATCCATGCATTCATTCATTTATTTATTCATTCATTCATTCATTCATTTATCCATCCATCCATCCATCCATCCATCCATCCATCCATCCATCCATCCATCCATACATCCATCCATCCATCCATCCATCCATCCATCCATCCATCCATCCATCCATCCATCATCCATCCATCCATCCATCCATCCATCCATCCGTCCATCCAATCACAACTTATGAAATGAATGTTATTGCATTTCTAATAATTGTAAGCACTTCAATGTGTACACCAACGTTCGTAATAAAATTATATTTCACTAAAACCAAAAATCTATGCAATTCATAATTGTTTGTCATCAACTTTTAACAAATTTCAAAATTTCAAAAATAAATATTTATAAATTATTGTTGTTATTATTGTAATGTGGTAAATGTTATTTTTGATTTATTAAAGAAAACTTGTTAAAAGGGAACTTTAGCACCTCGTAATTTTAATATAATAATAATACAAACAACTTATCCGTCCATTAACTCTTTCAAAAGTTGATCGATTGATTGATTGAATGATTTTGTCGGTTGCAATCGGTCTAGATTCAAGTTTAAATTTAAAGGACTATTTTAAATGACAACGCCAATAACAATGAAAATAATAATAATAATAATAATAATAATAATAACATTATATAATAATATATATTATTATACAATATATTTGCTTCCAAGGAGTACATCTTTATCTCAGACACCCCTGACCGAGTTGTTTATCAGTTGTTGGCGTCGTCTGAAAGTTGTTTATTTTATTAATGAAAATAACTCGCACAACTTAAGAGCTCCCAGTTTAATTACAAAACTTAAGTCTTACATTCGTTTAATTTAAAATTAATTAATTAATTATAACACATTTTTAACCAATAAATGTATTGTTTAATGCTAGTCGTCGAAGCAGTTAGCTACTCTATATTTGAGTTATGCAACTTAGCATCATCATCATCATTATCATCGTCGTCGTTGTCATCGTCATCATCATAAAGCTTATCCATCAAAACATCCCCAGGTAATCATTTTCAATAATGTCGCGCCACCATTGGTTTGTTGGGCAACCTTATCATCAGCATCAGATAATATTGTCATCATCATCATCATCAGATAATATTGCCATCATCATCATCATCATCGCAATCACCATCTTAGTCGTCATCATCATCACCATCCTTATATAATTATTATCATCCATCAAAAGATCTTATCACCAAAGTGAGTGATGATTGTCTTTTGATTCTTTAAACAAACTCATTAACTTATTAACTCATTAACTCATTAACTCATTAACTTATTAACTTATTAACTTATTAAACTCAAAGTATCCTAAGATAAGCTGCTTCATTTCAGAACTTAGAAACCTATGTTGACGCTATTGTCAACGTTAATAGTAAATGAGTAAATGAGTAAATGAGTAAATGAGTAAATGAATAAATGAGTAAATGAGTAAATGAGTAAATGAGTAAATGAGTAAATGAGTAAATGAGTAAATGAGTAAATGAGTAAATGAGTAAATGAGTAAATGAGTAAATGAGTAAATGAGTAAATGAGTAAATGAGTAAATGAGTAAATGAGTAAATGAGTAAATGAGTAAATGAGTAAATGAGTAAATGAGTAAATGAGTAAATGAGTAAATGAGTAAATGAGTAAATGAGTAAATGAGTAAATGAGTAAATGAGTAAATGAGTAAATGAGTAAATGAGTAAATGAGTAAATGAGTAAATGAGTAAATGAGTAAATGAGTAAATGAGTAAATGAGTAAATGAGTAAATGAGTAAATGAGTAAATGAGTAAATGAGTAAATGAGTAAATGAGTAAATGAGTAAATGAGTAAATGAGTAAATGAGTAAATGAGTAAATGAGTAAATGAGTAAATGAGTAAACGAGTAAATGATTAATTCTTAAACAAATGAAAAACTTTAAAATGAAAAAAGTGAAACATTTCCACAAAACAAGAAGCGCAAGAAGCAGAGAATGTCCTGAGGGTGTTGAAATAATGAGAGATGTTATCACGTCTCATTCCAAGTGTTTCCTTTCATGGATTCAAAAGAAATGGGAGCCTCCATTTCAGCTTATATTTCAACTTACAATGGTCGAACATACTCCAGCATGTGCTCGCTTTTGTTCACTCAAGCGTGGAAGGAGTGACCCGATCTCGGTGGCTGTTGCGGCATTGATATGCAAATGAAGTGGATTGCAATGATGATTGTTATTGCATGGTTCGTCATTAAATCCTTTAAGTTCTTTCATCTTCTGTTTCAACTGTTTGGTTCTTGTGGGAGTGGGTAACTCGAGGAGATTGGGGAGCTTTTATTGGGGACTTTTGATGGTTTGTAAAGGGAATCATGACCTGTTAGTTTTATCCTTTCAACTTTAAGCCCTGGTGTGACATTAACTATTAACTAACAACCTACTACTGTTATGTCACAGTATGCAGTCGCAAAACTTTCATTATTTTGCACAACTCAGTATTTATTATGAGTTGCTAATAATTGTTAATATGCTCACTTAAAATTCATTTCTCGAAAGCAACTGATGCTTTAATGCGATTATGATGATGATCTGATGATCTCTAAACATTAAAATTCAATTTGTTCGCAAAGAGGAAATTATTCTAACCTTATTTCAAATACAATTCAACCTTTGAATCATGAGAAATTCTGAGAAAATACAATGTAATTATTAAAAATAATAATAAATGTTTATTATTTATGAATTTTTAATTATTAAAGCAGCCTTCCTTTCATTCGATGACAGCATCCGTTAACAACCATTGAAGTGATAACATTAACGAGATAACGACGAATTTATCAGACATTTCATCAAATATTCGCTTTGTAATTTACTTTATAATTTACTTTATAATTCACTTTATTATTCGCACGAACGAAAATTCCCCCAGGGTAAATGATTTTCCATAAAAATGGGATACTGAAAGCGTGAATGAATGATAGGTGAATGAATGATAAGTGAATGAATGAGTGTTGAAAATGAGACTCTTCATAGAACTCGTGCATGTCAGCTTTTTGTAATCCTAATTTCAATCTCTGACACTATTCTCAACCTATTAAAGGTAAGATGGACTTCTAGGGTAAATTTAGGGAAGATTATCATCATTATCATCGTCATCGTCATCATCATCGACAACATTTCCAGTTAATTAGGGCAAGATTGCAAATACAATGAATTCATTCCAATTGGAATTCAATTCCATTACAAGCACCTTGCAATGACGTGGAAGATAATAATAAATAATTGTGTTATCCAGATGCCAAATAGTTTCTTATATGCAGCTGTTAAATAAAATTTGTCGAATGTAATTAAAAATAAAAAAAACCCATATTATTATTATTAGCAATAATAATAATTTAACAATGACACCATGACTGGTCTTACTGGATAGCATTATATCCATTGGATTCCCTCAATTAACCAATCAATGCTGTGCAGGAAGAACTAGTGATTATAATTAATGTCATTAATCTTATATCGTGACGGTTAATCCGAAATGGCGAACAACCACAACGGAGAAGCATTAAAAGGGCCTTAACAATAAAATAAATTAAAAGCATTTTTTGAAATATAAAAGATTTAATGAACAAAATTGTCACGTTAAGGTTTTTTGACTCTGCTGAGAGAATGTATTAATGCATGAAGCTCAGTTAACAATTAAACTTCGATATTAATTCTCAAACATTTGTTTTTGTTGCACAGGTTTTATGGTGCATTTATATTCGTAATTTGATGCAATTAAGTTCATATTTACTCGAAAGTTTAAATGATTTGTTCGTGATTCTGATGTCAATGAATGAATGAATGAATGAATGAGTGAATGGATGAACGGAAAAATTGATGAATGTATCCAAGGAGTTCCTTAAGCTGTAACTTCGATATTTTTCTATTGGTATCGGAAACATTATTTTGATTAATAATAATAATATAATAATAAATAATAATAATAATAATAATAATAATAATAATAATAATAATAATAATAATAATAATAATAATAATAATAATAATAATAATAATAATAATAATAATAATAATAATAATAATAATAATAATAATAATAATAATAATAATAATAATAATAATTAATAATAATAAATAATAATAATAATAATAATAATAATAATAATAATAATAATAATAATAATAATAATAATAATAATAATAATAATAATAATAATAATAATAATAATAATAATAACGGCGCATGTTTTACCAAATAAATGACATCTCAAGTAACGTGTGATTCGGCATTGTCTCAGAAAGGCAACGGAATTGTTGGACATTGTTCTGATCAATCAAGCGTAAAATGTAGGACTCGATCCGCTCGACTGATTTTCATTGAAAGTCAAATGAATGCTCATTCAAGCTTATAATCCAACTACAGTGCGTGGGACTCTCAAAAAACTTGGGCTGAAAAGTTGTAACAAGAAAGTTTATAAACAATATAAATAATAATTATATTATTGAGAAACGATATTATTGATGTGCAATGTGGCTTATGATATTCCTCGATGAATTTATTGTAACTGTAGTAAGGTTGTCATACTCCATAATGAAATTAATATTTGTACATTTATATTGACAGCAGGTAATCAGTAATGTTGGCGAATTTATAATTTTTCATTAGCATCACTATATTCTATAGCTTCACGTATAATTAATTAGAAATAGTTACAGATTGTTATCATTATTATTGCAAATTATTACATTAGTATTACAAATTAAATATCCAAAAAATCTAACATAAATGGATTAAGTACTTTTGACTTGAAAATAAGTTTAACAACATAATAATTTATTATAATTGTAACATTAGCCAACAATAATCATAAAACCACTAATAATATTAACAACAACGACAACAACAAAGTAACACGATTCAAGGTCTCCGATGTCCTGCAGCAATAGTTTTACCAAGCAAAGTCGAAGACATGCCCATTATTAACATCGTCATCGTCCTAATCGTCGTCGTCATCATCATCATCGTTATTATTATTGGTTCACAAAGATTATGATTATTTTATTTAAAATCTTAAATTATTCTCAGCAACAATGTACAACTTATACATGCCTGGACCTCCAGGGACTTCTAAGTAAAAATTGTTTGTAGTTGATTATTTCGTAATTGTTTCTAGTATACATTGATTACTTGATTAGTATTTATTGTTACATCAATATAATAATATATTATTTTGGTTTGATTTTTAGTTTCCATGTTTCTGGAGATTTTTGCTCTGCTTTCTTTTTAAATTTCATTTCTCTTCTCATTAATCGCGTGATTAATAAGCAAAATAATGTTAAAAGTATAAAGTATATTTATATTAAGTAAAATGATGTTATTAATAGCAACGTTAATAACAACATTGTGGGTGATTGAATTTCTTGCGTTCGACTAAGATTTGAACTCCTACCGAAACAGTCTTAATCAGCCACCCAGCATTAACAACTACAACAACGTTAACATTAAGAATATCATAAGTAACAACAACAACAACAACAATATCAACCAAAAAATATCAACAACAACAATAATAGAAATGTCATCAGAGCCCTTCCCCAGGGTGCACTGGTCGTCGTCGTTGTATGAGTTGAGAAGCTGAGGTGAAAAGTTCTTAATTAGCAAAAGGTAGCAGTTGGAACTCTTGGTTGGAGTTTATTGAAAGCAGAAGTTGAGTCACAATGTTTTGTCACAAGTCCCCGTACTTTTTCATTCATCCATTCACCCGTTCATTCATTCACTCATTCGCTCTTCTCATGATGGCCGTGTTTATGTTATGCACCTTCCTTTGATTGAAATGCATCTTTTCGAGCACTGTTTTCCGATGCTGTTTACTGTGTTTAAAACGCTTTTATTATTTGTTCTCTTAATTATAATTTTATTATTGTTTTTTTAATTATAATTTTATTATTTGGTCTCTTAATTCTAATCTTAATTATTATTGTTCTCTTAATTACAATTTTATTATTGTTCTCTTAATTATAATTTTATTATTTGGTCTCTTAATTATAATCTTATTATTGTTCTCTTAATTATAATTTTATTATTGTTCGATGTCTCGAGTGCTGTGTCAAGCCATCGGATACGTCTCTAGTCTTCATGGGAATCACGTTCATTTCCGAGAGTTAACAATTACGCCTACATATTGCATTCATTTGTTTAACCAAACGCTCTTAATTAAATTAAATACTAATTAAATTATGAACTCTTAAAAAAATTACCATTGAAATCACCGTTCAGAGTTCAAAATTAATTCCTCAGATGCCACCAAATTATTATTCGCTTCTCATCCTCTCTCTGACGGTTCAAATCCTGCCTTGTTCCTCGCGAACATTTTCAATCAACGAGGAAGCACCGTTAGGCACCAGCGTTGGGTTCATAGTCGACAGTCGCAACCAGGGATCTGCTTATCACTTGGAACCGAAAGATGGCCTGTTTAAGTTCAGTGAATCCAAAGCCACTCTCATCGTCACAAACTCAACCATCGACAAGGAAGAACTTTGCCCTTTCGAGGTATGCTTTTTATTGCTCTTGTTTTTCTAACCAATTGGGTTATACCAACGATTTGATGGAATAATTTCATTTTCGTCATTAATTTTCGATAATTTTTAAGTTTCAAGTTTTTTTTTTAACTTCATGCTAGTTTAGAAAGTTAAGTTTCGTGAACACCACTCGCATCCGAAACAAAATCGAAGTTTCCTTGCATGGAGCAACAAACACATTCCTGACGGTCGATTAGAGCTCTGAAATAAGTATTGATCATCAATGAGGCCTTAAATGTTAAGATATTCATCTGAATATTCACTATGAATATTTTATTTAACTTTTTGAGGAAATATATTAGGGTTTTCACATAAGTTGTTTGTAAAAGATTCATTCAAATTCCACTCATTTTCAGTTTCAAAATCTTCGTTTCATGTTATTTTTGTAAAACTTCAAGAGGCAACATCTAAAGATTTTGGTTGCAAATGGTTTTTATTTCCAAAATAATTTCCACGAAAGTTTTTATTTTGGATTTCATCGCTCGTTATTTCGATTGAGATGTTTTCGAATCAAATAGGTTTAAAGAATTAATTTCTTACATCCATATTACTAGTTATTTACCATTTATGCCTGACTTTACTTTAGAAGTGAAATCAATAATTTGAAAAATCAACATATCCGAATTAAAATCCGAATTCAGAAGTCTGCAGAGCTTGGATAGTTCTTCGAAAACCAGTTTTTCGAGTGCAATCCTGTTTGAAGGAGGGAAGATGTGCAATGAATGACAGAAAGCAGATGAAACGATTAATTGCGCTATAAAAACATAAACAAATAACTAATTTTGAATGGCAGACGATCACCTTGAAGAATCATTTATTTATCTATCTATTTATTTATTTATTAAAGTTACTTTTCACGAATAATAAATTTATGCTAGTAATTCCTAAAATGTTGACGAAAACAAGAAATTCAAACAACAACGCCGGAGAAGTGTTCGATCGTAAATATTTCTTTAGGCATCGCTGTTGTCACTTGAAAAAAGGATGAGTTTCTCAAAATAGAAGTTGGACTACAAATAGACGCCATAAAACATGTAAAACAAAAATCACGCCTTGTTCCTCCCAATAGGGCTCCATAAATTGTAAACATAATTTAAGAATTATTTCACTCTAATTAGTCTAAATTAAGGTAAATTATGTATTCGTTGATCAAATAATATAAAAAGAAACTATCTCTCTAAATAGTGACTCAAGACAATGTTAAACTCTCTTCAATGCAGGAGAGGTGTAGGAGAGTGTATGACGTCATGACAGACTCCACCAATCAGAAGCATTTGACGAGGATCACTATCATCATCAACGACATCAACGACCACATCCCTGAATTTCCGTCCAATCTCGAACAGCCAATCGTCATTAGTATTCCAGAAACATTTAATCCGGGTTCAAAAGGTCACAGACTTCCAAACGCTGAGGATCCTGACCAGGGAAGCAACGGAAACATCACCTACTCGTTCGTGTCCTCCAAAACTTCGCCTGCGGCAATGGCCAAGTTTTCACTTGCCAAATACGTCATCGATGACGTCACCCACGTGCTCTCTCTCACGCTTAATGATAGGCTGGACAGGGAAACTGAGGATGTGAGTTATTTTACTTTTGGCGCCGAAGTTTGATTGGCTCCTGGTTAAATGTGCATGATGATGATGATGATGACGACGACGACGATGATGATGATAGTTGTAATATTATTAGTTGACTTTTACGGTCGGTAAACATAAAAGGTATTGTTTAATAAAGTTTATTTGCTAAAATGTGCGACATTTAATGCTGCATGTTACAAAAACCTTGCAATTAAGAGAACACTTGCATTACATAAAACATTAATTTTGAGAAAACAATAAAAAACTCACTTAAGCATTGTCACAATTCAGGAATACAACCTGACAATCATGGCAGAGGACGGGGGCACTCCAAGAAGGTCATCCATCCTTCAGGTTAAAGTTCAAGTCCTTGACCACAACGACAACTCACCCCAGTTTGAGAGGTCGTATTATTCGGTGGACGTGAACGAAGATCTCAATGTAGGGGAGGAGATCATTGTCTTGAGAGCCTCGGATGCTGACTACGGTGAAAATGCCAGGATTAAGTACTCTTGGAGTGACGACACAGCGAGAAGGTGGGAATAAATAGACAGGATTTAATGGAATTAAAGAGATTAGTCGGTAATTAAATTCAATGAGTTTCATAGGACATCATATTCTAAATTGTGGATAGTTTTCCGAAACTATTTGATTTTGTGCGTTGTTTATTTAAATCATGACAATCACAAAACCATCTGAACGAAACAAAACATTTTCATGAGAATTTTAGATAGATTTTGAATTGTTTGAAACTATAATATATTTCAAGATGTATTTAAAAAGTTCAATTTTTTTTATTAATTTTAAAAATATCTTTAAATTTCTCTCCGAAGCTATGGAAACCTCTTTTCCATCGACTCCACTTCAGGTTCTGTGAAATTGAAATCAGGGTTGGATCGTGAGGAACAACCAACACTCCACTTGACTGCCATCGCTTCAGACTTTGGTACCGTTCTGTCCCTGTCCTCTCACGCCCTTCTCACTGTCAATGTCAGAGACGTCAACGACAATCCACCTTCCATCACCCTTAGGTCAACGAGTGGACAAGTCACTGATGAGCTGGAGGTTTGCATTTGTATTATCTATATATTTTCTATGTTTTGTTACTGTCTAAACGATTTTGAACACTCTAGTGAGTTCGACATATTAGTTTATTTGTATTAACTTAAAAATAATAATAGTTTATTTGTGATAGCAACTTAATAATCGTATTAGTTTGTTTGTAGCAACAACTTATCAATCATATTAACTTCAACGCAGATCACGGAAAACTCATTGCCTGAAACGATATTGGGTAAATTATCAGTTTTCGATAAGGACCAGGGAAACAACGGCAGAGTGTCGTGCACAGTTTATCCTCCGATATTCTTCTTTCTTCCTTCCCCCAAAAGAATCAACACCGTTACCCCTTCGAGCGTAGAATACGACCTCCTCACAGGAGTTCCACTCGACAGGGAGAATAGCAGTCACTTCGACATCTCGATCACTTGCTCTGACGAGGGGAAGCCTCAGCTGAGAACCGACAAAATGGTCAAATTGAAAGTTCTTGACGTGAATGATAACACTCCAGTCTTTGAGAAAAATGTTTACAGAATGGAAGTCGACGAAAACACTCCAATTGGGACTAAAATATTTCAAATCAAAGTAAGCTTGACGACATGTTTTTGCATAATGTGGACTTAATTAGCCAAATGATGTTACTCATGTTACAAACAATTGTACAGTTTTAGTTAAATCATTATAATGCATGTAGTGAAAATAGTAAAAATATCATTTCACTGTTGTAGGCAACCGATGCAGACGAAGGACTAAACGCGAAACTTACTTACAACCTCGAACCTCAACAGTCCAAGTGGAATGACATACTGAGAGTGGATGAGAATGGTGACGTCATCACGTTGAACACCATCAACTGCGAGGAGAACTCTCAAATGATGTTCATGGCACGTGCTTCGGACTCTGGAATACCCAGCAGAATTGCGGAGGCAGGAGTTGAAGTGACAGTAAGGGACAAAGATGAACATATTCCCATATTCGACAGAACCTCTTATGAGTTCTCGACGCATTCAAAGATCCCTGAGAACTTCCTCTTAGGACAGGTGAGAGCCATCGACGAAGATTGTTCTACGAGATTTGGAAAGGTCATTTACAGACTGGAGGACACGTACAGAGAAACCGTTGAACATCTGCTGTACGTGGATAAAAACTCGGGGGAAATACGTTCCAGAGTTCCGTTGGATAAATCAAGAAATGTGAGGTTTTCCGTCCTTCCTGGTAATCCGTCTGGGCGGTGGTTTCCAGAGTCGAAAGTAGACGTTGTAATCAGATTGGTGGTGGAGGAATCATCGAGACCTCTCGTGGTGCCACCTATTTTCCACTTTCCAAATGACATCAACAATTCGGTAATTTTGATGGTGGGAAGTGATAACGGAACTGCCGTTTGCCAACTTCAACTTACAAACAGCAGCATAGAAAGAGCAAGAAAAATGATGAGATCGGGAAGCAAAAATCTTTACAGGTTTGCAATTTTATCAGGCAACGAGGAAGGTCTATTGAGTATAGACGAGTCAACTGGTTGGATAAAGACAACATCGGTTCTAAACTCTGCAGGGCAGTTGGTGCTCAATGTTTCCGCCTACAACCCAAACAACAATCACGACCAAGCCACTTCCTTGCTTGTTGTTCAAGTCACCAAACACGATGCCATGCTATCCGATCAGAGTTCACTGGCTGCCACTATTTTGGACCACAGTGTCCTAATCGCAATCCTCCTTGCCTGTTCGGCTTTTCTTCTAATTTTCTGCATCACCGTCGTCGTCATCCGCTGTCACCTCTCGAAACGTAGGCGACGTCCGAGAAGGTACAACTGCCGTTTGGAAACCGTCAAAGCTGCCTCTAACGGCAGTCTGAACAAAGGAGCCTACTTAACTCCCGACTTAAACGCTTGCTCGACTTTCAAGGATTTCGAACAGAATTCAGACACAGCAAGTTCGCTGCATAAGTTCAACAACAGATTCGTTTCGTTTAATGTCGACGATGACTTGTCATGCCACACAGCAGATCCAAGGATCGCCTGTCCTGTCAGTATTGATATTATTATAATAACGTTTTCAAATGAATATGCATTCAGTAATTTAATTTACGTTCCAGTTTAGAGATAACTGCTCTCTACATAAACCGTTCGTTCCGAGCGACTTTGACGAGATGAGCTACTTGAATGAGAGAGACTTCTACAACCTGCCAGTCTTCTCAACTCAGACCACCAGTCTCTACAGCACACAGAAGTCCTTGCCAGATGAGAATCAGCTCAAGTCATTCAAACCACTGAGAGCCTCGCCCATAGACAGACCCCCGTCTTCCTCTTCTGGTCTTCGGCAGTTGAGTCCCACTTCCTTCTTCCCCATCACGTGCTCTGGTCACATGACCCCGTGCCAAGGCTCCTCTCTATCCGGTTTCAACTACATTAACAACAACTGCAGCTCAAAAGTTCGTATGTGACCGTATGCCGTTGTGTATGGGAATGTATAGAGCACTTGAGTCCAAATGAATAAGTACAGAGCTGCAATTTTTCATCCACAAAATTATTTTAAAGTTTAATTTGAAATTTAAAAATGGAAAAGTAGTGAAATCGTTTGTGTCAAGACAATTAATTGACTTTCTTTTTTTAATTTTTAATGGTTTGAAATTGTTATCTAAGTCTTTAAAACTTTAAATAAATAATTGACTATTTTAACTTATCGATGCAGTGGTTTGATCGCTCTGCATACATTTTCAAATAAATGCATTTAGTTTTATAAATATGGCATTTTAAAATGTCCGTGGATGTGACTGCTACTGGGAGCCTCCTAATGAAATCAAAATACATATTAATTAAATAATTAAATATTTTATGAATTTAAATGTATTATACTTACTAAACAATAGCAATGTTTCATTGCCTTTCCAGGATGTGTTCGGACACGCGAGAACCCCTTCAGCCATAACTGATCGCAGACAATCAGAGTCTCAAAGTAAGAATAAAACCATTTCTTCAGCTAATGAATCTTTTGCAAAATATCTTAATTTATTAAATTATTTGATGTTATTCCTAGTCAAATATTTAAGTAACACAAATGTTATATTAAGATGTAGGAACACATCTAATTATGAAAAAAACCTTTTTGTAATTCTAGTATGACAAGCACTGCATCACAGGAAGTGAAGAGTGTGCCTTGAATATATCACTTGATCGGCTTGATGCAAGTTGTTCCCCTTGGAAGCACCAAAGATCAGGGACTCAACTTATAAATCTCGTACAAAACCTCTCTTTATGCGCGTTTTCTTAGCATTAGCTTTCGAATGTTGGTAAATTTGATTACTCAGAGACCGCACACATACTTGTGTATGTATTCATTATATTCACAGTTTGAACTTAACTTTAGTTTGTTATTTTATTTTAAAGTTCAAATAAAGAATAGTTTTTATATGAAAGATATATTTTTATGTCTACAACTTATCAATGCCATCTGAAAGTTCGGTGACTTGGCAAACTTTGGCCCAAGGTAGCGAAATGATTTTGTTTGAAGGAGTCATCTGTTAACAATTATCTGAGCACTTGTAAATCTTTCTCCAAGTTTCAGTCTATGTCTCAATTCTTAAAATAATGAATTCGAACAATAATGAGATTAATTCCGAATTGCCTTCTGTTGACCACAAATTTTTACAATGGTCGACGTTAAGTATGTTCTGTTTGAGAATATTTGACTTGATTTGCGAAATTTTAATTATTTTGTTTTGTATTTTAGAATTTGTTTTGTTACTCTTTTCCTCTGTTTGTTTCATTTAAGTAAAATACTTAAAGATACAAATAATTTTCTGTTGATTTTAACGTTTATCAAAGTGAAAGAAATAAATGCATTTAAAATATATCCACACTTTGCAAGGAGAATTCACAAATGGCGTTACGTGAACCTTGATGTTAAAAACCTTGAAAACAAGAAGGCAGCCCCGGGAGAAATTCAGTCGTGAGAAAAAAGTCTAAAAAATTTTTAGTCACACATTAAAGAATTACATTACACTGTCTAACTTTCTAAATTACACTAAATTATTTATTTGTTTAAGCATGTCTTTTGAGTGAACAAAAACAGCTTATTATTTTAAAGTTGAAAATTTTCATTTTACCAAGCACCTTTTTACCTTCCGATTCAACTTATCGAAAGGTATTTTTTCTCAGTTGAATATATAGTTCTTACAAACTTTCCTTAAAAATCATTAAATCTTTTTTTTAGTAAGTTTTTGATGTAAAATGATTTTTGTTCGAAGTCATTGTTAAGTCACTGTTAACGTCCTACTTTATGCCTTTACGATTTACCTTCACGTTAATTTGGCAGAAGGGATGTTTATAATTATTTTGTAATTGGGCAGGGCATTTATTTAATTATGATTAATACAAAATATAATAATTTAAAATAATTATTCGTTTTATTTGCTACATCTGCACTATCCACCATAATTGTTTGACATGTTTTTATTTCTAGCTAATCTAGTTATTAATAATCGTTAAAAGAAATTTCCCTATTTTTTCGAAGTTCGCAGTTTTTCGAAGCCACAAAAAGTGCTTCTAATAAAGGGCACGATTGTAAATTATATAGGTAGGCTTCGGGAAACTTAAAAAATATTTATTTCAGCGCAAGGTTGGTTTCCTTATGGAATAAACGAGATAAGGAAACCATCCATGCGGACACGGTAGATAATTATCATCAAACAGGTTTCACAGTGTCAAAAAGGCGTACTTGTTTGCAAGACCATGAATTAAAAATCTGTCAGATATTTCCTCAGTCAACCTGTCGATGACATACAGCATTTCCCGTCTCAACTCTGCGTCAAATCCCAGCGATAGTCAATTCTTCACCATCCATTCTTTTTTTTTTTTGCGGGTTCGACGCTCCATGCTTATACCCATTTGAGAGCAGAGTTTTTAGGATTCGTCTATTCAATAGACTCCATTGCACTCTCTACGTAATAACGCGCTGCTTTCCTTCACTATCTTCATTACGAACCTTCTTTGAAAAGTCACACAAAGATTCTGAAAAATACAAAATGGACTGAGCTTCAGACTGCTCAATAATAAAATATAAAATCTGATCTTGGTGTAGAACGAATTGACGTCATTTAATATTTCACAAAAAGTTTTAAGAAATTATTAAGCTGATTTTCTTTGATAGCTCGCACATCAATCGATACGTTGTACCAAATGCCAAATTGAAATCTGATGAAATTGAAATTGAAATTCAATTGACACAACAGAAAAACTGGAAAAAAGTGGTGCCATTTTTTAAATTCTGAAATTATTACGTACTCTCTCAAAATGCGGCCTTGGCACCTGCTGCCCCTCCCTTGGTACACCACCGCTCAGCCTATAACACTTTTAAGCAGGGCCTTCACATTGGTTTTCAAGGACTCCTTGTTGCTTGGAAACAAATTAAAAAAACGCAATCAGTTGCAATTAGATACAAGAAGTGGGGATTACATTAATAATGAATCGATGAATGCATTCACTCGTTATGTCATTGAAACTTGATGACATCATTAAAACAGTTTGCTTGTCAGCAAGTGATAATCTATTACATTCAGAAAGTTAAAACCATATTGTTGATACAATAATAACAATAATGCTATTACTAACATAACTATATTTAACTATTTAATGATATTTTACCAAGCCTGATTGACAGATTTCTAGAAGTCTCTCTGCGGTTGAAGCTGCATTAATCGTCAATGTGGTAATCTTTAGAAGATCAACTGGAAATTACCTGAACAAATAAATCTAAAAAGCTGAAATAAAAACTCGAAAATGTTTGATTGAGCAGTTCAACAGACACCTCTTCAATCCAGGTACAAAGAAAATGCCAATGACAAAATGTCAAGCGCTGCAACTCTTCACCTGCTCTTCAATATCCCTGTAAATGCCCTGCCAATAAACATACTTTTGAGCTATCAATTTCATCCGTGTGCATCATGGGTGACCTTCATGAAGCATTTTCAGATGTCGTAGCTGCACAACCTTGTAATCCGGCGAGTAAGCCATAGACTTTGGAAAATGCTGATTCTGCAAAGTCAATCTGGGTGAACCATGCGCCTTGGTTGAGGTGAGAGAAGATTTCTTCTGGAGTCGGCACTTGATGTCGGTGTGAGATACAGTGCTTCATTCAGGCCCGTCTTGAAGTTGGCACAGATCCTAACAGTCCCATTCTTCTTGTGCACGATAACTATCGGTGCAGCCCAATGACTAATCAACCATCTTCAGAACTCCTCTTTAACTCGATAACCACAGCTTTTTCTAACATGAAGAGAATTTTCCTCGGCCAAAGTAGATCGGGCAACTTCCTTCCTTAACTCTGAATTCTACCCTTTTCATGGAGCATCGGCCACAACAAAGAAACATGGAACGCTTGCATCCAGCACATGTTTCGAAATATGAATTGTTGACAAGAATTGCTCGTAAGGGAAAGGTAGACAAAAACTATTAGAGAGAGCCAAAGAGGAAATATCACCAAACAACAGTTCCCCAGTCATTTGTCTGACATTGAGCAGCCGTCGGACTGGAACTTAATTATGTTGAAAGTTAACAAACATTTGTGATTGTAAATAAAGAATAAAAACACATTCATTAGTTCAAATGTTATTGCTTAAATACTTAATAACTGTAAGTACTAACAGTTAGTACCAATAATTGATATATAGACTATATTGATATATAGAATATAGAATTATGTGTAGTCACAATAATCGGCAGCATCAGTACTTTTACTTTTAAAGTACCTTTCAATTGCTGTAATGGTTTACTTGTACTTAAGTAAATCTTTGAACAAATACTTTTACTTGTATTTAAGTAAAATTGGCAACAGTCAGGTATTACTTGTACTTTTACTTAATTACTGTAATAATAATAATAATAATAATAATAATAATAATAATAATAATAATATGTTTATTTGTATAGCGCCATAAACGGAAGCGTCAGTGGCGCTCAACCATTTGTGAAGCGCCGCATCAAGGGGAGCTTTGTGCAAGTTGGGTTGCGAAGACGACACATTACGACTGTTGCCGTACTCAGGCACGCTACCCATTCGGCCATCCCGCACGCTAAAATGCGATACTTTTTACAACACTGGATTAATCACCAGCAGATATTCATATTTGATACTTTTTACAACACTGGATTAATCACCAGCAGATATTCATATTTCATGCACTGTGGAAGCCTAGCTTCCAACCAAAATTTATTTCAACCTATAGATGCTAAATTTAGATTTTTAATACTGCAAGGCATTTTTTGTGGAAAATTAACAGCATTCACTTCTCAAATCCTCTGCAACATCATTAACATTTCATCTCACAGCATAAACATCAATGCAACTCATACAGTTAATCGCACTTTATGTAGTTAACTCAGTTTTTTTGAAAATTTGAAGTCATCCTATCGAGGTTAGTACAACCCAACTGATGTGACCACATCCATCTGTGAGCAAATTTAACCAAAAACATTGTTTCATGATGTCCTCCACTTAATTCTTGAATCAGAAATAAAATGGATTGAAGATATCATCAAAGATCTGAGTAAAAAACATAGTTGTCACTACAAAATCATTTAAAATCAAAACTATGGTTCCAAAATGAGCTCTGTGAAGTTAATGCTTCATGAAGCCCCTCAATTATGAAACAGGAGTCAAGAGCTCACTCACGAATATAACAGTCTTACAACTTGAACGAACTCTTCCTATATCTTGACATAGGACGTTGAGACTGGACTCAACACTTTCTTTCGGATTTCCTCGTTCTTTACATTATATCATGCCGATTCTCTAAAAAAGGCCTTCAATTTTTATCACCAGAATTTCGTAATTTCTTGCCAATTTCAGCAAAGCAAACTAGATCAAAAACTAAAATCAAATAGGAACCAGGAATACTTGCACAATACTTGGTGATTAATTTGGGGTAATTTACTTTGACATTGGATGTGTAGTTAAACAAGTTTTTGAACTCTCTAGCGGTGACAACATAGGCATTTCATCCCGCTAGCCTAACATTATGCAAACACCATAAACGCAACCTCCAAGAGCTTTGTTTATAACACGTAAAACTTTTCTTAAACTGGATTACTTTGAAATTTAATTCAAAACGCTATTAAACTTATCACGAATATCCTGATTTGTCTGCAATTATAAAATGAAATTTTAATAATCCACTCATCAAAAACAAAAGGAAAAAAGGAAACAAAGGGAATAAATGACAAATTTAACAACAATACAACCTTATTAAGTCAAATAATTTATTTAATAACAGTGCAACCTTATTACATCAAGATGCAGCACTTATTAGATCCTTCCAGATGCAATAATTGTTTTGCTTTATAAAGCATTTATCAAGTACAACCCTCATAAGTTCCTGAGGAAAGCGTTCTAAAATTATATCAATGAGCGCTAAATAAATCTCAGGGAGGAAGTTCAGGCGCATCACGCAACAAATTATCATTTTGTCCCCAGGTTTGATTTAAAACAAAACGCCAAATTCTTAATTCTCAGAGCAAAGGAGACCGTAATATTGTAAATATTGAAATAACCCGGGGGTCCGCAAATAAGTAAGTTAACTAATAAGTTTATTAGAGCAGGTATTCAGTTAACGGAACTGAATAATAGAAGTTAAGCGTTTAAGGAATTGAGGTACTTAAGGATGCAAATGGTTATTTGGGCTTCTAAGTTGACTTGATTCTCGTTGTTTGTCAGGTGATTATCGAGAATGCTTTTCTGTAGCAAAAATAGATCCCACGTGCCCGGAAAAGATGCCAAATATAATTAAGTACAAATTTAATTATATTAGCAATATAAACTTAATTAATTTCCAAAAATCTAAGTTTACAACATTACACCCTCCTTAAATCTGTTCGTCCCGAACAGACTGCTGCTCCCCGTGGTACTTCGCCAGTTGGCGAATGTGTGCCACCTTCATTTTTACTCTCGGGACACAATCTCTAACATGGTGCCCATGCATCACCATTGTTTCAATGCGAGCCCTTCCTCTTCTCGTATCTCTACTAAAACGCTTGCTGAAAAAGATCAGCAAAACAGCCAACAGCACTAAATGCTCGCCTCGTATCTCCGACGACTTCCGAAGGTCAGAAAGCCCGCCCTGGCTGAGAACTCCACAAATGAACTCCTCAGACATTGATCCAACCTTATCAACCACGTACTCACGACCGCCGAGTACCTCACCGTCAACATCTCCCCTCTCAGTTACAATGACATCCGCAGCTCCAACCTCCACGATATCCACAGCTGAATCGAATTCGGAAACTCCCAACCCCAGTTCCTCCACTGATTCCTCAACTCGAGGAGGCTCCACTCTGGTCTCTCCCAAAGTCCCCCCTTCAATTATTTCTTCGGTTCTCTCCACAACCGATACCAACGAGGCAATCGTGCACGGAATTGGCTCATCGGGCACTGGCGCGACTTCTCTGGAGTTTGCGAAACTTTCCCTCAGCTCACCTTTGTCCTCATTCTCAACATTTATTGGGAGCTCCACTATTGGACTGTCCCCGTCAACTACCAAACTGGCCTCACTCACCTCAGCAAAGGTCTCCTCAGCACCGTTCTCCTCACCCAGCTCTTCCCTCAGCTCCATTCCCGATTCCTCACTCCATGGAAGAAACACTTCGCTTTCCAAAGTTCTTCCATCTACAATTTCCTCGGTCTCCTTCTCAACCGAAACCAGTGTGGCAATCGGGTACACTGCTGAGGCCTCAGCTGGCATGATGTTTATGGTGCTTGATGGAGTCTCCTCCGGTTGGTAGCTAGTAGAGGCCTTGTTGGAGAAAACCTCAGTTACTTTTTCCATCTTTTCTTCAAAGCTTTGCATCATTTTATCCATATTTCCCATCATCCATTTCAGACCCGGATCAACAAATATATAAGCTTCTGGATCCTCACCCTGGTCTACTATCCACGACAGCAGGCGATCCTGCAATTCTTCCCTGGAGCCTTTCGAATCCATTTGCCTCAACTTAAGCTCACGTCTCATTCCAGCAAAAGTTAAATCTTCTAAGACCTTGCTCATGACTTACTTTTTGGGATCCCACTCCTGACACCAATGAAATAACCCGGGGGTCCGCAAATAAGTAAGTTAACTAATAAGTTTATTAGAGCAGGTATTCAGTTAACGGAACTGAATAATAGAAGTTAAGCGTTTAAGGAATTGAGGTACTTAAGGATGCAAATGGTTATTTGGGCTTCTAAGTTGTCTTGATTCTCGTTGTTTGTCAGGTGATTATCGAGAATGCTTTTCTGTAGCAAAAATAGATCCCACGTGCCCGGAAAAGATGCCAAATATAATTAAGTACAAATTTAATTATATTAGCAATATAAACTTAATTAATTTCCAAAAATCTAAGTTTACAACAATATTAATAACAACAATTGTATAAATCGAACGATGTATTAAATATTGGCAACACCAATAAAATGACTGACAATTCCAGCTGCAACGACCACAATGCTTAATCGCAATGGAATGTTTTATCGATGCTGATGAGAATAATTGCGACCGGTCATAACAAGAAATAAATGTGGTAACACATTTCACAGATACCCGCCTTGACAAAATATTGTCTGCTAATTCTCTTAAATAACTGATTCAATACAATGTAACCTGCACGAACACTTCAATCTTTAGACTTTTAGACTCTGAAATTGTTTCATCATTTTACTATTCGAAACTGGCGATAGAATAAAGTACATTGCATCAAGATTTTGTTCCTGGTCATAAAATTAAATTTTGAAAATTTGTTCCTAAAGTTTCCTGAACTTCATTCACTTAAAGATTACCAGGGCAAGAATAATTAGTCTTAGTGACAAATTTTCTTAAGCTTCACGTTTGCCATCATCGTTCGTTCTCTTGAAGAGTATGAATGACCAAGCAATAAAGTTTTAGTAAGTCAAAGCATAATAAAGCAGGCTTCAACAATCAGGAAATGCCCTCCCCAAGCTGACGAGCTCTTTATCTTTTTCACGTAAAAATTATGCTTACATTTCGATTTATTTACTTTCACGCATCTTTACGACTGAGAATACGACAAGAACAAAATTTAAATCAAGACTGAATCAACTTTGGTAGCTTTTTGGACTCCTAAAAGAATCTGCCAATCACCCGTCAAGGACCACTTAATGTAATTTTCGAAACAATTTGTTGGAGACAAACATTTAATTTAGAAATTTTATTAATTTGTCAAACAACGAATTTTTGTGACAGATTCGTTTATGCGAGAAGAGGTCTCTGTAGACATCTTGTCCTCTTGACTTCGGGACTTGTGTCATCAAAGGCGGATTCTATAAATCCATCTTCTCTCATATTTCCAGTCTCTCTTCTTTGTAGCTCTTGATTCAGTCAACTGGAGTCTCCTCTCTCTCCTTTTGTCCCTTTTCTCAGCACTTTGAGAAGGAGTCTGAGGCAGAAGAACTTCAACGGGGCATTCCCCATACTTGTGGAACAAGTCACACGTGCGACAGGCATGTCTAAGCTGCACATGATCTTCCAGATCGTCTCTCCTCACAGTTCTATACCGGCAATTGGCACAATGCCATTCTCCATTCACACACAGCCCTGTCATTGGGAAATACAAAATACCAGTGTTGAAAGTGCATTTTGGATCAATTCACACAGAATTAAAACAGTTTTATAAATATACAAATGCCTACTATGAACTCTGGCGTGTTCATGCTGATTCAAAGCACCAATTGAGTAGAAAGGGACACCACATTTAAGACATTGAAAGCCTATCGAAGCTTTGTCTCGTTTGAAGAGAATAGACTCATTGAGTTCCTAAATTAGATAGTAAATCATTGAACATCATTTTAATGACCTCATAAACACTCATTTACTTAATTTGATATTAATAAATAGAAGAAAATTAGAGAATTTTGACTTTGAGCTTAATCAAAAAGATTAGCAATATGCTTTGCATATTTAAACTAACTTATAATTTGAAATTATTCATTTGAATATAAGTCAACAGAACATTAATTTAAAATATATACAATAATGTAAGGAAAGAAGGTCATACCTAAATACTAGAATAATTTAAATTCAAGCAATTGAATTAGAAATGCTTTTTAAAGTTATTAATCAAAATTTTACTTTATAATTTCAATATAAGGGAAAATTTTGAATTTAAGCAATTAGAAACTTTTGAACAGTTAGTAGTACATTGCACACTAATTTTATAATTACAATGTAAAGGTACTAGTTAAATGAGTGAATCTGCAGAAGTGCCAAAACTCATTTTAAACCAATTTATAAATGCATTTAATGGAATAAATGAGTTAAATAAGTGAATTTGCAAAAGTGCCAAAACACATTTTAAACCAACTTACAAATGCAATTAATGGAGTAAATGCATGCTTTTGAATTCAAGCAATTACTATGAAAATGCATTAAATTGCAGATACATTAGAAAAAAGTATACCTTTTTATAATAATTTGTTGTTCTAGATGTAGCTAAAAGATAATTATACAATTGAATTCAGGCAATTAAAAGCTCCGGAAAAGACATAATATCAGACAAAAACCATACAGAAGTTATATTTTGCAATTTTTCAACTTAGGCATAAAATGCAATTATGCACATAAGTAAACCTCTTATAATGTTAATAATGTGATTAACGTAGCGAATTAAAACAAATGTATCATCATCAAATTAAAGTTAAACAGTACCATCCCGACAACTTCAAATCTGCGACCCAAATGGCTGAGAGGGCCTTTTCCGGCCAGGACGACGTTGCCGATTTCTCGTTTGCCTTTTGAGGCCAAATACCCAATTTTTTTCTGAATGTACAAAACGTGCTTATAAATTCTCAGCTAAAACATTTTAAAATTAATTTCAAATTAAAAAATTTAATTCGCCAAGCAATTATTATCAATTTTGACAGATTGTTTCGATTATATAAATGCAAGTCCTTCAAGGGCAAGCCGTCCCCGCCTCACCCCAACGCCAAACATTTTTCAGCTCAATATGCAAATAGCAAAAAAATGTCTTTCACATGAGATGTATCGACCGTAATGATAATTCACACTATGTCAAAATCAAATCTCTTCATTACTTTACACTAATTCCATTACTGTTACTTTAATCTTATAAATAATTGCCTTGTTTTCTTTTCGATTTTAAGCGAATATTTACAGGAAAAGACCCAGAATAGTATCAGGCACCAATTCAAGCAATTAAAAATTTAAATATAATTTAAATCATTTTATTTAAAAATACAACTGAGTGTCTAATTAAAAGTTTAAAAATATTGCTTAACTGTAAAAGAAAGTTTTGTTATCGATAGCCACTTCCATCGTCAAGATAATACACATCAAAGTATTGGATCAAAAATATTTTATTCTTTACCGATAGATTATTTTAAAAATTTTTATTTTCTTAAGAAAGTTTGATATTAGGATTTTTACACCACATCGATATTTTATGATGATGTATATGTAACATGTACATTTGAAACCATTTGTGCAATGTTATTATTACAATAATTCAAACTGTGCTGTAACTGTTTATGATTCATTTGTTTAGCAATCTGGAAAATTGAACAATTGAAAGAGAATCGACAGTAAAGTAAATATATCTTTGAAAGTTTAGATTTTGATGAAGCTTTGCAGGACGTATGATCGTATGATGAATTCTCATTCGATCTGACATTTTATCACATCATCAATTTATAATTATCGTTCATCAATAAGCACTCTTTAAGCCCACGTTTTTGGTCGTAAAATAAGCGCTGGATTGTATCTCCATGAAACTCCAGTTTCATTGAAACGTATGCCGATGTTTATCTAAATTTTACTTCATTCGTAGTTGTCCAGAGGCGGTATATTTTTGGCTTAAGTTAAGCCTGCTCATCAACTGGCAGAGTTTCCGTTCCCTATCTGTATTTCCCTGTCACTGAATTTTGCTGAAAAATTCTCTCAGAATACTGAAACATCATGCATGAATACCTCGGAATGCATAATTGTTTATTATCTTTTAAGTGATAAATTTCGATATTTAGAAAATGTGCGTCGACTTGCGTCGGCATTATTGAATTTGTGTTCACTTAAAACTTTGCATCCTAATCGTATTTGTATCCTAATCATACCATTGCCATAAACCTAAACTATAACCACTGCATCTAAATGAATTCAACCTTGAATATGTTTGAATTGCAATTTTTTCAACCGTCTTAAAACGAAAAAAATGCCCTACAGGTTAACCTTATCCTGAATGGCCAGCCATACATGAAGCGTCAAAAGCGTCAGATCGACCTTTCAATGACAGAAAATCCTGACATTTCTAGCTCTGAATGAATGACTTTGGGGTTGAAAGAAAGGGTATATAATCCCCATTTCAGCGTAGCTTTTCAGTCCATCCCAAGTTCTCTGAGCTTCAGGAAATGGGTTAGTGTGATTTATTTAGCTTTTAATTAAAAAAAATTCTTTAATTTTAATAATAAAAATTAAATTTCGTTTTTAGATCCAAACATTATGAAGCTCATATTCCTGGCTATGCTAGGTAATTTGCAATTTTATTACATTTACATGCCTATAATATCGATATTATGTCATATTTCTTTATTTGAAAATGATTTTACTGCACCTTTGAGGATGATCGTTTTGGTCAATGCCACTGTGAATTTATGTTTAAATATTTTATTTTAAGTAGAAATATTTATAATTTAATCAATAATTACATTTTAAATACTTTGTTGAACTTTTTAAGGTGCCCTGACACTGGCAGCTCCGCAAGGTAAATTTACTTGTTGCCAAACATATTATTGTTAAATTTTGACTGATGGTCTTTTAAGAAAAATACAGTAACTAAATTTTTTTATGACAGACGACTACGACTACGACTATGAAGAGGAAGAACCAGATTATCCTGAACCGCCAAAGTACCCTGAACCTCCAAAGTACCCTGAACCTCCAAAGTACCCTGAACCTCCAAAGAACCCTGAACCTCCAAAGTACCCTGAACCTCCAAAGTACCCTGAACCTCCAAAGTACCCTGAACCTCCAAAGTACCCTGAACCTCCAAAGTACCCTGAACCGCCAAAGTACCCTGAACCTCCAAAGTACCCTGAACCTCCAAAATATCCGACATCATCAAAGCAACCTGATTATCCTGAATCTCCAAAATATCCAGCACCTTCAAAACAATCTCAGCTCCCAAAATATCCTGAGCCGCCTAAATATGCTGAGCCCACTAAGGATTACCCTGCCCCTTCTACCGATTACTCTCCGCTTTCTTATCCTGAAAGTGAAGAAGAAGATTATCCAGAAGAACTAAAGCCTTCTCCCCCTGCTTATCCAAACCCCCCTAAATACCCAGAATCTCCAAAATATCCAGCATCTACTGAAAAACCACACTACCCTGATAAAGATGCTGGTAAAACTTATCCAACTCCCAAAAGCTACGAAACTCCACCGACTTACAAGCATCTTCCCACCACTTATCCTGCTGTGAGTGCTTCAATCTCTCGCCAATAAATGCTCAACAAATAATTTTACTTTAATGCTTTCAGGTGACAAAGGCTAAGTTTTCCTGGACTGCTTGGTCTAAATGGGCTGAATGTTCCGTTACTTGTGGCACAGGTATCAAAAAGAGGACAAGGACTTGCATGCCTGGTGACAAAAATGCGATTGAAGAGTCTAGACCTGGAAGGTGAGCAGTAGAAATTTGATTATTTAAAACTTTTGCAATTAATTATTAATACATTAAGTATGCTTCCATAATTTATATCTGTGTAATTCGTAATTTTTATATCCATAATTTGATATTAATAATAAAATTTACCAACAGAAACTACGACAATCAATACGCGTGCGATGCAATTTGTCATTTAGATTTTGTAACCTTTAATACAGATATGCGAGAAGCTTATATCCTGAAGCCCCATCTAAAAAAGGAAGGTATGTTTTTGAAACATCATTTCAAATTTTAAATAGATTGCTGATTCGGTTTCATCTCTCCTTTCAGTTCTGCCGAGTATTTCTTCGAAGATCATTCTGGATCCAATTACCAGGGCGACACTTTCATTTCCGGAGATGCTGGCCTTGAAAACGAAGGAGGTCTCTACCCCAGTGAGACATATGCCCCTCTGTCAGAATGTGATGGTGATTCCGTTCAAATTGAAGCTTGTTCTGGAGTTCCATGCCGTGAGTACAAAGTAGCCTTTTAAGTGAAATAATTTTAATTAGAATACCACAAATAAAATTTAAAATAAATGCACTTTAACAGCCGTCAATGGTGGTTGGTCCAAGTGGGGAGTATGGTCACTTTGTAGCGCAACTTGTGGCGATGGAGGATTGCAGAGCAGAACCAGAGAATGCAGCAAACCAACCCCCGCAAATGGTGGAAAGCTGTGCCAAGGAGTTTACGAACAGACCAATATGTGCAGTCATCCTCGACCTTGTCGTACGTATTAGCATTTTGTAGGTATTGTATGTATTGCATATATTGCTCTCTTCGATCTTTGAAGATTGGACATCACAATTCATACAATCACAATTAATTCATAGATTTGCATAGCTTTAAAAACTTTAGTCAAATAAACTTTCATTTGTTCTAAAAATGTACGTCAAATAAGAATGAATTGTTGCAGCTGTTGATGGTAACTGGAACTCGTGGACTGAATGGTGCAGATGTAGCGTCAGTTGCGGATTCGGAGGAGTTCAAACAAGAGGAAGAAATTGTTCCAACCCTGCCAATGAATTTGGAGGTCGTCCTTGTTATGGGGCTGCACTTGAAACCAGAGGATGCTGCGAAGGACCATGCCGTTAGTCGCATATTAACGTCTTAATAATGCGATAATGGTTAATGTCACGTGAAAAGTGATTTTATCAAAAACAATGTATGGGCTCTTAAATGAGAAAGTTTAATTTAATTTTATATAATGTAGCGATTGTGGCTAGTATCGATTATTTTATTGATTAAATAATCTATTCATAAAATAATTACAAATAAAGCCGTTAACGGCAAGTGGAGTAGATGGTCGGAATGGTCAGCCCCTGAAAAGACGTGCGGATCTGAAGGTCAAGTCACGAGGTCAAGAAAATGTGACAACCCAGCACCTTCCGATGGAGGTGAACCATGTCAAGGCAAGGACGTTCAGTCAAAGCCGAGTGTTCTCCCGCCATGTCGTAAGTGGACTTATTTGTAATATATAATTATTATTAATTATTATTAAATATAATTAATTATATTGAACTATATTTCAAGCGCATGGAATGACTCAGATACAGATTCCAAATTGAAGTATAAATTAAAAATTAAGTTGTAATTAAAATATTAAAATAGAACATAAATTTTTGATAATAATAGAAATGTTATAAAGAAGTCAAATGGCTTGTTATGAAATTTCTGATAAACATTCCACTAATTGCAATTGCGTCAGAGGCGCTTCTTGAAATAATTTATACAGTGGCAGTTCAGGCTGGGTTTCGAACACGACACATTACGACCGTTGTCATTACCGCAGTATGCTGGCACGTATAACCATTCGGCCAACCTGCACACTAATTTAAAATTGTTTTTTTACCAAGAGCAAGTGTTTAAATAAAAATTTAACTAAACAAGTAGTTTGCTAAAATTTAGGTTTTCAGTTCCATTTATATTAAAATTATATTTCATATGTTGAAACAGTTTGAAAATGTTCAAATTATTAATATTAGTAATTACTAACTACTAATGACTAAATTTCAAAGCTATCGATGGTTGCTGGGGAGCATGGGGTGATTGGTCCAAGAGCAGTGCCTCTTGTGGCGAGGAAGGATTTCAGACGAGGTCGAGGGCTTGCGACGATCCTGCACCTCAGTACGACGGAAAAAACTGCATTGGTGATCCGATGGAAGTTCAAGTTGTCAAAGCAAAACCGTGCCGTTAGTTGAATCTCTTAATCTATTTTATTTCTAATTGTTGGTAGTTCTTCGAAGCATTATATTCGAGTTAAACTATTTATCTTTCCTAGTTATCATAATTATTTAAGGTTATTTAGGATTTTTTAATTTCAAATTTTGCAGCAAAGCCGTTACAAATTATTTTATTTGAAATAGTTATTTTAAATTGGCTCTTAATAAAGTTATAATGCATTAAATATTTGCTTTAAGATTAAATATTTATTTAGCTGTCGATGGTGGCTGGAGTAAGTGGTACGAATGGTCCAAGTGCAGTGCCTCTTGTGGATTCGGGGGTACTCAAGTCCAGCGAAGGAAGTGTGATCATCCAACACCAGCTTATGAGGGAAGGCCTTGCGAAGGTGCCTCAGGAAATAAAAGATCATGCTTCTTAAGCTTCTGTCGTAAGTTTTATATATTTTTTTCATTATTTTTTGTCATGAAAATTAAATTAATGCGACATGATATTAATTTTAATAATGTGATAATTCACACTAGATTTTAAATTAATTAATTATTATTTTATCTAAATACTTAAGCTTCAATATTTTTATAAATACCAACTACTACCGTAGTTATACAAATGTAGTTTTGTGTTATTTATTTGAAAAATATTTTTTTATTACTTAAAGCTGTTGATGGAAATTGGGGTCCTTGGTCAGTGTGGTCGTTTGGAAATGCCACTTGTGGTTTTGGGGGAACCAAGTCGAGAGTGAGGGATTGTGATAGTCCATCTCCTCTTTACGGAGGCAAAGGCTGTGATGGGGACGCCATTGAACATAACGAAGTTGAATTGTCACCATGTGGTTCGAATTTGCTGTTTGCTTAAAATTATGAGTCATTTATATTGTCGTTATTACGTACGTATAATTATGATATGGTGTGTCGTTAGTTTAATCTAAATTTTCAAAGTTTTCCAATTGAAATTGCGACTAATAAAAAAATATTGATTACTGCAAAATGCAGCATCATTTGTGAATTGTTATTTATTCTTTAGCCGTTCACGGAGGATGGACAGCCTGGAACGAATGGTCGAAACCATCCGAGACATGCGGAGAAAAGGGTGGTTTGTCGGTGAGATCGAGAGAATGTTCAAACCCAACACCAGCCTTTGGTGGAGCTAATTGCAAGGGAAGCAGTTTTGAAACCAGAGTAGATAGACTCCCCCAATGTCGTGAGTAGAATTTGAGTTTATCGCTTGTATATATGTTTGTATTTATAGTATTATCTTATGAGTAATGTCATTATTTAGATATTAATGCTCAGAAGTCAATTATATAAAACGATTACTAGAGCATCACAACAAATGGTTGAAAATAAAACTGGGATTTAGAAATGGCTTATTTATTTAGTTGAGAATTGATCGCAATAAAAACACAAATTACATTTTGGCGCAACTACTCAGCAATCTGCGGAGGATGGTCAGTTTGGAGCGAATGGTCGGAATGCAGTGTAACTTGTGGACTGAATGGAGTGACATCGAGACTAAGGTCGTGTGACAATCCTGCTCCAGTCAATGGCGGTGATGCTTGCGAGGGCGAAGCTTCTCAAAGCAAAGACTGTTCAGCAGCTCCATGCCGTTAGTTTGAAAGTTTAATTCAATATTTTCAACTCACGGTATTTTTCTGAAATTATAAATTACATTCTAAAAATAATTAATTTAATTAAACCTTAATTTAGTTTTTTGTCTGCAAAAATATTTTCACGAGCATTACTGTTGAATCTTAAGACCCATTTTAATATTTATTATTTTCACCCTTTTCCAGCGATATGCGGGGGATGGAGTACTTGGTCAGAATGGTCGAGTTGCAGCGCCAGTTGCGGACAAGGGGGTTTGGTCGCCAGGAAACGATTCTGCGACAGTCCAGCACCAGAACATGGAGGATCTACGTGTGAAGGAGAAGCGGCAGAGTCCAGAAGCTGCACAGGATCTCCATGTCGTTAGTGAATTATGTTTAGTACTTATTTAAATCAGTTGTTATTTTATGTAAAAATTTATTTACTTATATCATAATTTATTAACTTATACAATAATTTATTAAGTCGTTAATTTAATAATTTATATAATATATAACTGTTTATAATAATTTATATAATAACTTGTTAAGTTCAGACACTTGTTCGAATGCACAGACGTAATTGTAACTTCATTTAGAGGCGCTTCTTGTAACCATTTGTATAGCTCCTTCCCAAGAGCATGGCGGCAGTGCAGGCTGGATTTCGAACATGAAACATTACTACTATTGCCATTACCACCGCATGCTGGCACGTAACACATTCGGTTAACCCGCGCTACATAATAGTATAATTAAACCTTAATCTCTTCATTCTATAGCCGTGGATGGTTTTTGGGGTAACTGGGGAGGATGGGCTAAGCCATCAACAACCTGTGGTGATGGCTTGTATCCGAGTAGGTCAAGGACATGTAACAACCCTGCACCATCATATGGAGGAAGGTTTTGTAAAGGGCCTGCTGTAAGTTACAAGAACGTCACAGTTAGACCCTGTCGTAAGTTGAATTTACTTTTTCAATTGATTCATTAAATACTAATTTGTAAATGCTGCAAATATTTATTAATAATAATAACAAAATAGTAAAGATCTTTCATAATTTAGCTCTTCATTGAATTAATGGCACCGAATAAATAAAATCACATTTCTAAACAGTTTTAATAAAATCTTTGTCAGTTTTTTAATATAAATTTATTAGTGAAAGTGTTTGTAAACTGATTAAAATGAATAAATAAATTTAAGAAGTTTGTCTTCACTCCATTCAGCTGTCAACGGAGGATGGACTGCCTGGTCAGACTGGTCGGCCCCATCGCACTCCTGTGGAGCAGAATCAACAAGTTCAAGATCGAAAACTTGCTCTCATCCAGTTCCCGCCTATTCTGGAAAGCCATGTGCAGGACCAGACACCGAAACCAGAAGTGCTTCGGTGCCGCCATGTCGTTAGTTTCGTTGTGTTTTTTCCAAATGGATTCATTTTGAATCAATAAAATACTGGTTTTTTTTTGTTAATTTTTAAACTGTGGCGTGTAATTTATTTTTTAGCCTTGATTTATATTTGTTAACTTTGTTTTCGTGAATAATTGTAGAAATTTTTAGTAAAGTTGAAATTTAAATGCTGACATTATATTTCAGTAAGTACTTGTTTGGGTTACTTAATAAATTAAAAGTAAATTGTTTTTATTATTTAAGTATAATGTTATTATGTTTGTGTGATGCAAAGAAACAATTAATAATGTTAATATTTATAATTGCAAATATTAAACCACACAAAGCCAACCCCTAACACCAGATATTTCATTACAGCCATAAATGGAGCTTGGGGAGAATGGTCAGAATATTCGTCATGCAGTGTCACGTGCGGAGAGGGTGGAATTCAGTACAGAAGGAGAACCTGTGACAATCCATCGCCCTCTTTTGAAGGACGGTATTGCCCAGGTAAATCCTCTGAAGTCAATGCTTGTGCCGGTCCTTCCTGCGGTGAGTTGTTGTCACTTTTATAAATTTAATTTCACAAAATGTCGGAATTCGTTTCGTCATCTAAATCGTAATTTTATCATTCTGCAATTAAATCTTATTTATTATTAATCTTTCATTATAGAATGTACGGTATTCAAAATTTATGTCATTTTTATCTAAACGACAAATAATTAAGTAAGGCTATATTATCAGACCTCAATTTATTCCAATAAAAGTTAAGTTATGAAATGAACTCTCAACCATATTCGATGGCGGACAATTACATCCTCAAATGCATTAACAGCCGTCGACGGAAGTTGGGGCAAATGGTCTTCCTGGTCTGAGCCCTCAGCGACGTGTGGTCCTGATGTCCAAGTAACCAGAACAAGGAACTGTGACAGTCCTGCTCCTTACAGTGGTGGAAAGGAATGCGAAGGAGAATCATCAAGTTCTAAGAACCTTCTCCTGCACCTGTGTCGTAAGTTGAACTGTTACGTTATCGCTGTAATAGAATAACGTTAATGTGATATTTTATCTTAGTAAAGTTATTAATTAAAAATATTTCCTCGTGTAATATTACTCTTTTTCAAAATTTCTTTCTTCCAGCAATTAACGGTCAATGGACTGAATGGGCCGAGTGGTCGTTGTGCAGCGTGAAATGTGGAGATGGTGGAGTGGCCACGAGAAGCAGATGTTGTGCCAATCCAGAACCACAATACGACGGAAGAAATTGCGACGGTGGTGCCACTGATACCAAAACATGCTCTGGACCCCCGTGTGGTTGGCAATGATTTGAAATGAGAAATTATTCCACTTTTAATACAAAATATCATAATAATTGTATTACATAGAGTAGTTATAAACGTCTGCTTTAGCAAAAACAAAACAAATGTTAATCATTAAAACAACATCAGGTGTCGATGGCGGGTGGACTGAGTGGTCCTCGTGGTCCAGGTGTAGCGTCACCTGTGGAGAAGGAGGAATCGTATCCAGGACAAGAACTTGCACTCAGCCATCGCCAAACTTTGGGGGAAAAAATTGCCAGGGTCCTTCAACCGAACATGTACCTGGATTGGCACCTCCCTGTGGTAACTTTAAGCTTTTGTTGCAGGAAATAATTAATTGAGTTACTCGTCATTGTAGTTTTATGTTTCTAATTGTTTATTTAATTGAGCTTAATAAGTATTAACAGCATCAGCTAAATAATAATGTTAACTCAATAGACCGTTCTTGCTCCATAGTCTTAAGACATGACTTAAGCTGCTTCTTGTCGTTAATCAGCCGTTGACGGAGGTTGGGGTCAGTGGGAGAGATGGTCATCATGCAGCCTTACTTGTGGAATCGGAGGAACCGTTTCCAGGAGTCGTGCTTGTGAAAGTCCCAGTCCTTCAAATGGCGGTAAAGAATGTCTTGGGAAGAAGACTGAATCAGACGAGTGCTACGTCATTCCATGCCGTGAGATTTAGTCATAATTATTGTATTTCTTTCGATATTTTTAAGTGAACTCGCTTTGTTTCTTTTGGTAATGGCTGAAATAGATTATTGCAAAAAAAAAATAGTTTACAGCCGTTAATGTTAACTAATAAACTGATCAAATGAATTCTGCAGCCGTTGACGGAGGGTGGAGCGATTGGTCGGCCTGGTCCACGCCAACAGTCCTTTATGGGGAAACGTACATTCAGAGGACAAGACTTTGTGACCAGCCACAACCACAATTTGGAGGCAAACCATGCGTGGGTGACAGCGTTGAGACAAAGAAAGTACAGCTCCCTACTGCGCGTAAGTAAGACAAACTTTGTCTCACTCAAAACTCTGAAACTTCTTTTTTCTTTGTATCAATTATTGATTTTTAAATAATTCAATTTAAATAATTAATTGTTTCTTAATTGTGCAATATTTTATTAATTAACAACAATAATAATATTAATAAAGCCGTCGATGGGGGATGGAGTAGTTGGTCCACTTGGGGTCAGCCATCGGCCAGCTGTGGACCAGGTATAGTTTCAAGGACAAGGAAATGTGACAACCCTGCACCTGCCTACAGTGGAAAAAATTGCAAAGAAGAAGATACGGAAATTAAGGCTGTCAAACTCAAACCATGTCGTGAGTTATAATTTATTTTTTAAAAAAACACGAGTACCAATAAATCGTTTACTTTTTTGTAATGTTAAGACATAAAATTAATTTGTTAATTATTTCTAGAAATAATTTTATTTTATTTTTATTGCTCAGCTATTGACGGAAACTGGGGTCAGTGGTGTGAGTGGTCAAAGTGTGGTGTCACTTGTGGAGCTGGCGGAACAGCTTCGAGAACTCGACTCTGCAACGAACCTAAACCAGTCCACGGTGGAGCCATGTGCAGAGGGGAAGATGCCCAATCCAAATCTTGCTACGTGAAACCTTGCCGTTAGTTGGGATAACAGTTTTTTTATTTTAGCAATTATTTCGAGGTTTTGATTCTTCTATTAAACTAATTTTACAAAAACGTTACAAATAACAATCATGCAAATGTTCTCTGAATTGTGACAGCTGTTGATGGCGGATGGAGCAGCTGGGGTCAATGGTCTAGATGCAGTGCCACTTGTGCCGAAGGAACGTCTACCAGGAAGAGGACTTGCCAGAATCCGGTCACTGCACATGGTGGCAGACCATGCGAAGGCGATGATACAGAAAGCAAGACATGCAACCTGAGAGCTTGCGGTGGGTTATTACAATTGACATCACCACTTATTTGTTTATATTTCAATAAAATATTGTTTGTTAAATAGTTTTAATAGATTATTCAATCAATGTAGCATTGATTGTATACATTACTTGACACGCCGTAATCTGTAATTTGGTGATCACTTAATTTGTTAGATGTTGATGGTAATTGGAACAACTGGTCCGAATGGTCGACATGCAGTGTCACATGCGGTGAACATGGAATTACGACAAGAAACAGAAAATGTAACAATCCAGCTCCTCAATATTACGGCAAGAACTGCATCGGACCTTTCACTGAAGCCAAAAACTGCAGTGCCTCTCCTTGCGGTTAGTGCCATTCCTTATTTCATAATTTCAACAAAAACATAGCGCTAAAATTAATATTGATATTCATAAGATTATAATCGCTCTTCTTGACAATTGTATTCTAGTATTTAATATAAATTCCAAAAGTTATTAAATCTTAATAGATATAATAAAATAATTTTGGCTTAAACTATTGCACATACGAAAGTGTATTATTTTGCCATAGCTGTGGATGGAGGATGGGCAGATTGGTCAACTTGGTCCTCGTGCAGTAAGACGTGTGGATACGGAGGAAGCACAACCAGGTCGAGAGTTTGCAGCAAACCTGAGGCATTCTACGGTGGAAAACCTTGCGATGGAGCTGCTTCTGAAGTCAAGTTCTGCTTCGAGACCAATTGCGGTCAGTTTAAAGTCAAGAATTGGGTAGAGTTGCATAAAGGTGTAATTATTTAAGGTAACGCCAAAATAACCTGTAATAGTAAGTAAATTGAAATGACAACTGGTAACTATTAATTCGAAGATAAGTTTTAGAAATTATAAAAAATAATCTAATTATATTAAATAAACTTATTAATGCGCTAAATTAAATTGTTGGATATTGCTACAGATAACTGGTCCCCCTGGACTGAGTGGTCCGCTTGTAGGGAGGTCTGTGGCGTCAAACCTTTCCACCAGAGGAACAGGCAGTGTCTCATGGAAAACAGCGTTGTTTACGGAAAGAACATTATTGAATATTGCGAGGGAGAACCAGTGGAGTTCAAGTACTGCGATAAACCAAGGCGTGAGTTTTAATTAATCCACTTCTACGATAAAATCAAATTTTCACTTTTTGACTAGTTAGGCGCATGCATTCTTGGCAGGGTAAAGGTGTTAACATTTTTTATAAACACATTTAATTAATTAATAAATTAATCGCTCACCATAATTTTATCTG
Source organism: Whitmania pigra (assembly GCA_021613335.1). Lineage (NCBI taxonomy): Eukaryota > Metazoa > Annelida > Clitellata > Hirudinida > Haemopidae > Whitmania > Whitmania pigra. The sequence goes on from JAJTWR010000113.1 coordinate 1,908,016, forward strand.
TTTCAGAAACATCTGTCATTTACGAGCCTGGAAAAGAATATTCTCTCAATGTTTCGGGCTGTGGTGTCATTCAAGGTTCATGCGTCAACAACTTCTTCGTCGTTTTCAACCGTGAAAGTCCTGATTTCAATATGAACAAGAACTGGAATGAATATAAAGCTGGCTTTGGAAACCCAGCTAAAGACTATTACATTGGCAACGAAAACATGCACTGCCTAACCAAAGCTGGAAATTACTATGGTGCCTCAGAAGTTGTTACTAAAGGTAAAGCTTAACCACTGATAGCAAATATTTTAACTATTTAATTGTGAAATATAGTAATTTCTGTAAATTATTTTGCTTTCTTGCTAACACCGTTATTTTTCTATTAATGGGTATTGTTATCATTGTAACATCATTGCTTTATAGCCGGTAAAAACGTATATACCGAATCACCGAAATTTGTGGTGGCATCAGAAGGACGAAATTATGGCTTGTATCTCAACACCGAAGCCAGCAGTCAAACTGATGGCAAGCCTTTCTCAACTTACGACAGAGACAACGACCAAAGTTTCTACAGTAACTGCGCCAAAGTAACGAATGCCAATAATATGGACAATATTTATTTCAAATCATCGAAAGTCTTTCCTTTTAACTAATTCCACTTTTGAATGATTTCAGGTTCACCTCGGTGGGGGATGGTACATCTCGTGCTACGATGATGTCAACTTCTTCGGAGACTACAAGAAATACTTTGAGAAGAAATCTCTCGCTCCTGATCAGCACTTGGTCAAAGCTCGTATTTTGCTGCAACGTCTTCCCACGGTGGACGATGTCGAGGTTCAGAAACATTATCCTCTGAAGCAACAAAGCAAGCCATACGAACCACCCTACCAGACCAAAGGTAAACTTGACCTCTACAAAGAGAAGCCAAAACCAAAACCTAAGCCTCCTCCAACACCAGCCTACATTCCTGAAGAAGAAGATTATTAAGAAACGAAAATTAAATTTGAAATGAACCTATTAACATCATTAAAAGTCAATAAAATCACATTAACTAACTATTGTACTCCCGTGTTAATGGCTTCGGCAGAAAATTATTATGCGCATGTATCTAGTTAAGTACAAGGAGGAAGAAGGGCAGAGACATAATTTGGGGCCGTCGCTCCCCCTCCCTTGATTTTAGACTAGTCGCAAAGAAAGGTCATCTCCTCATATTTTAAAAAGGTTTGCCCCCACTTCCTGACTTTTGACTTTTGACTAGAAGCAAAAAAAGGTCGTCTTCTCAAGTTGTGCGAGGTTTTGCACCCTCTCCCCCACCCCACCCCTAGGAAAAGGTTGAAATGACGTCCCTGAAGAAGAAATTATTACATTTAAATAGGAAATAGAGCATTTAGTTTTGATTAAGAATTATTTTTTGTGCAAAATGGGATCGAGGCTTTAGCCATTTTCTATGTTCAGATAAACATTCTGCTTTTATATTTTTATTCAAATACGTCGGCTCTCTTTACGGCCTCATTAATTATTAATTTAATGTAACAATTTAAGCAATTTCACTTAATTACGCAAGGTTTACATGAAGAAAACCCTCTAAGAGTCCGACATCATCCAACAACTTTTACCAACAGTGTTCTGTTGTTAGTCTACAAGTTGGTTGAAGGTTCGGAGCTTCAGAGATTCACAAACTATTGAGTATGATGAACTATTGAAGATGATCCCAAGGAATGGGCCAACAGATTACGGGAAAAAGAGATGTTTTATTAACTTCCGTTGCATAGCTAGATGATTAGGACGGTGCTCCCGCAGCGGGGTTTGAACCTAACATTTACGGAAAAAATCCAATTAAATGATTATCAGTTTAGAATAAAATTTTCAGAGGTTTGTTTAATTAATTAAAAGAAGAGTTCAATGATCGTTTAAGGAGATTTATTTCGGGTTGCTACATATCTACCGAATATGCTTGTGGTTGATGGTGTTGAGAAGTAAGTATGGGTTGGTTTTTATTAATCAACCGATTGATCCATCCTAATTTTGTTGAAGCAGCTCTGAAACGAATTTTATAGAATAGAGTGCGAGTTGGCTCAGAGGGTTGCGTTCCTGTGAACGGCGGTGAAAGCAACAATCGTCACGCGTCCTCTGGGTTAACCCAGCACGAACCACCAGGGTAGGGGCGCTATATAATTGGTGAATCGATTAAGAAGTGCCTTCACATCCTATCTGGATATATAAGGCACTCGAAAATCAGCTAAGTACAAATACAAATGTATTCATGAAAATTGCATGTGAGACGAATGTTAAATTTGAGAATTAATTTATTTAGTTAAATAAATCTATTTAATAAGTGCATTTAAGTTTTTAATGTATTTATGTTAATTATTTTAAAATATGATTTAAATTAATAAAAAACCTAAATTTAAAAAAAAAAACTAATTAAAAAAAATTATTTTTTTTTGTAAATAATTTTAACATTCAGAATCTTTTTCGACAACGCCTTGACGCATGTCCAACTGATCAAGCATCATCCAATACTCGTGACCACAAACGTCGTACTTAAACTTGTTGTAAACTATTTACATCGTCAATATAACATCTGACACAAATTGTAAAATGTTGTCGTCAATCGCAGTCGGCGACATTTTGAAACGAAAACGCATGAATAAGAGAAAACTCGAAGATGACGAAAAGTCAGAAGCTAGAATTTCAGACGATGACTTAGAGGAAACCACGAAACCCTCCAAAAAGAAAATAAGGTTTTCAGACTTTATTTTGGACGAGGCGAAAGTTTTCAATGATGACGATGTGGAAGGATCAGACTTTCTTGCTAATGAGAATGTAGAAGAAGAAGATGAAGAAGAAGAAGGACTTATTACTAGAGATGTAGAAGGACAGAAACGACTTGAAGGACGTTCGCAAATAAATGAATCAGAGCTCTTACATCTGGAGGACAAGCCCGAAAATAACGTCGATGTCGATGATGAAAATGAGAAGGTGATGGAACTTAAAACAGCTTCTGGTCTTCCAACATCATCAGATCCCTATTTCTGGCTTGTTAAGTGCAGACTAGGTTCAGAACTCGAAACGGTTCTCCTGCTGACTAGAAAATGTTTGAATTCAAGCCTTAATTTACAAGTGACATCAGTCGTGCTTCCCGAAGGTACAAATGGATGGATTTTCGTGGAAGCCCACAAAGAGGGGCACGTTAGGCAGCTGATTGATGGAGTAAGTGCACTTGCTTACGACAACAAAGAGATTCGCTTCATCCCTAAACACGAAATGCCCAACGTTATGAAATCGACCGAAGAACCTGTCATTCTAAAGCCAAAGCAGCTTGTGAGAACTGCCGAGTCTCAAAAATTTAAGAGAAATGCGGAACCTTTAAATCAAATTTCAAACTTCGAAATTGGAGATAACGTTGAAGTAATCAATCACGCTATGACAGGTCTTAAAGGAAGGATTATAAAAAAGATTGGACTTACGATCACAATCCGATCCAAATCAAACGAAACTATCGATTTCAGACAGGAAGAGCTTAAGAAATATTTCAATATCGGGGATCAGGTGAAAGTTTTAAGAGGAGAACACCAGGGAAAAACAGGGTTGGTTGTGAGATCTGAGAATGAAGTTGTCATCTTCATTTCTGACGCCAATATGTCCGAGATTCGGATCTCTTCGAAAGACATTCAATTGAGCGTAGACGTGGTACATGCAGTTGAGTCAAAAGGTAACTTCAAGGAGTCGCGGAAATTCAGCAACAGACAAAAAGACAATTCCAGCGACCGATATAAGCACTCACAAGTTGCCCTTGGAGATAATCCTGGTGGTAAAGAAGGTATCCGCGACTGGAAAGGGATTGGAATAAGAAGAAAACTTCCTGCATCAAGCAGTTTTAAAAGATCTGAAAATAACCAAAGGATTGACCTGATCGGAAAATTCGTTAAAGTAGTTCGAGGAAACTACAAGTCTTACACTGGATGTGTGAAGAAAGCCAATGACGAACTTGCTGTTCTTCAACTGTTCACAGATGGCAAAATTATAAGCATTCCTACCGGATGCTTGACCCTGCTCGAAAAGAAAACTCAAACATCCTTCTCGACATCGAAAATTAATCCAAAGGAGAAGCATTAGAAGAGGGAATGCAATGTTTTATAACTGATAAATATGCTGAGGACAGCATGGTCAAACTGAAAATCAGAAAAGTTGTCAATGTGCTTCATGAAATTTCAAAACAAAAATTATGAAGCCATTTCTCCCGATTCAAATCATTAGTTGTTGATGTTTCAATTTTTTTATCAATTACTGACTAATCTGTAAACTGCTTTCTTTCTCGATGTTGACAGGTTGTATGTTATTTTTGCTGTGGCTATTAGCCCTCGTCAAATAAATAAAAATAAAATAAAAAATAATAATTTGTATCTTAATTTCAATTTTTTAATAGTTTTATAGTTCTTAAGCTTTTTAAAATAAAAAATTTTCTCAAATATTCTTGTTTTCCAAAAATTGGATTTGAAACTTTTTGTTTAAATTATTGTGCTTGGTGATGAGAAGTCGATTTTGTTTTAAAAATAGTTTATTAACATTATATTCATTATTGGAATAATTCTGAATATTTTAATATGCCTTAAGCAATTTTTAACAGTCCTATATAAAAACTATGAACTAGTTTTATTTTATTTTTATTTTTCAGTACATATACGGAATTGAAACGTTCAACAAAAACATAAATAATATTAAATTTTATAATGTTCATTATTAAATAAATTGAGATTCAGTATTTAAAAGTCATTACTGTTTTAAAAACACTGAACAATGCATACAAATGTCACCAAAACATTATCTATAAACCACAAATTATTAATATAAATAATTAATTATATCGTTCACAATTATGAAGAGTTGGAACAGTTTGGTGACTTGATCATCCTTCTGAACTCCTTCCATGGACCGATGACATTCGTTTCTTTGCAGATGCTGCTTGTTGATCGCTTGTTTATAATTCTTGCTTCTCCTAATTTCTTCCAAATAAGGTTCAGTGAAGGCAGATACTTTTCCTCTGATTTCAAATTTAATAACAATACAAAGGTCAATAAAACCGAAAAGCAAGCAAATCAGGAAAAAGTTCTCAAAACGTCGATGGTGACAAGAAATAAATCTCAAAAGCATTAAAGTAATAACATCTGACAATATATTATTACAGAATAACAGTTAATATTAATAATATTTTTGATAAATTCGTGATACAAATAAGTGCACATTAGGATATTATCAAAAACGCATGAAAATAGCTAACCACGAATTCAAATTCATTAATCTAATTATCTTTCATATTTAAAATGTGACAGTATATTCATGATCATGTTTATGTATAGCGACTCTTGTTTGTTTATTTGATTATAGTCCTTTGCATAACTCAGATGATTTGGACTTGTTTAACGACTTAATGTAACTCACCTTTTATAAGAGATTTGGCGAACACAGCTTTAGAAAAAAGCAATGACGTCACCGTCATAATCGTCATCGCCATCATCATGAAAATCATTCGTTTAGACCAGCAATGCATAATAATCTGAAAACAAAATTTAATACAAATTTGATTCAATCGCTCAACGCTTTATCCTTTTCTGCTTTATTAGTCATTAAAATCTAAATTGAATAAAATATTATTTGTGATTAGTAAGCAAAACTTAAAAAAAACTGTACACATTTTTTTATTATTTTGCCTAATTATACCCTTATTGGAAAAAGCAACTGATGAATGTTCACACACCATCTCGATTTGAAGACAAATGTCGTCCGGAATTAAACGGATTGTAAGAATCGTAGTTTTACTTTCGACAGTCATTCCTGAATTTCATCAAAATGTCTCATGTGAAATGCTTCTTATATAGGCATACTACGCATTACGTTAATACGCAAATGTTGCATCAGAATTATTTTTAAAAATATCTTTTAACGCATTTCAATGTCAAAGTCATGTTAAAGTCTGCACCTGATCACCTAGTTTGATGTTTTGCTTCTTTCTCACGTTTGTGGGCGGTAAGTGATTTTAAAATGACGCAACTTTGCATCTTGCAGAGTAGTAATGATAATAAGAATATAAATAATAATAATAACAACAAAAATAATTTTACAACGAAAATAATGTGCCAAGGAAGAAGGTTAGACATTTCTCCTATTTTCGGAAAGTTTTGTGGCGAAAAAACTGGAAAATATAGATATTTCCAAGGTTTGGATAATCGCACTGACGGATTAAGCACCATGGAGGCCCACAGGCAACCAAACTTTTGGGGTCCCAGGACCCCAGTGCCCACTGGAACGCCAGTTGTTTTCAATAGTTTAAATTATCCTACCAGTGCCAGGATATAAAATAGAAAATGTATCAATGCATTTGTAAACAAATAAAACTTCTGAGGCTGAATAGAAATGTTTGTTTACAATATCGACCCCTTAATTTTTGTGGGCAGAGCATCAGCTCAACGGCTTTCTTTAAGGTGGCTCTGGTCACGTCATTAAGGCCTACAATTGTCAATAGTTTAATGTTAGCCTCAATCCTAGGCAGTTGCCTATGCCTAATGGGTAATCCGGTACTAAATAATCGGCATTGCTTTGCCCTTATTGTTCTTGTTATTGGTTTACTTATATTCATTTTAGCAGGTACTCATTTCAAAACAATCTATTAAAATCAGTAAAATTATTTATTAATAAACAAAAAAATATGAAAAGTTAAAATATAATGAAGGTCGAATTTGGTTTAATTGAATGCACTTCTAAAAAAAAACCGCAATGTAATACGACTTGCAACAAGATTTAGTCTAATGATGCTCTCAACCCACCTAAATTTAAGAGACAGCATCTTTATTTAGCTGGAATACCGAAAGTAATTTTAATTGAATGCACATCACCTTCTAAAAAAACAGCAATGTAATATGATTTGCAACAAGATTTTGTCTAATGAAGCTCTCAACCTAGCTATATTTAAGACAGCATCTCTATTTAGCTGGAAACCCGAAAGTAAAGATGTCAAACAACATTTGAATTGGATGGTTAAAAATGTTGTTTAATACTTTTTGAATGCTGAATCTGAAGGTTTTGATCATACCTGCAGCTCTGTCGGTGTTAAAATGTGTGAGCTTGGAGGGATTAGCTGAACTAATAATGTCACGCGATCAAAGTATTTGCTACTGCTTATATGCTCAGCGTCTTATTTGAGTTCCATGGTTCATACAGGAACTTGAAAACCAAAATTTAGGACTTTTTAGGACCTTCTACTCCATTTTTTAGGATCAACAATAATAACAAAAATAACGATATTTAGATTTTAATTATTCATTTTTGTATAATTTAGACATATATCATAAGACAGTAACACGTGAAAGTTCATAATATCGATTTATTTAAATAAAAATCAAATTTCCAAGTCTTTCTCTAAAGTTGCAATTTTTGTCGCTTTTGCCCTGCTATCTTTCCTCGGGCTTTTTGCCTGGACCAAAAGATCCATGTTCCTGGTTTTTGCACTTTCGTCCATTAATATTCTAAATTCTCTGTCCAACATATCACTGTAATGTTTTAGAGTCTTCAGCTTCTTCCTCAGCATGATCATGTCCTCTTCATCTGCTTTTCGTTTTGAGATTACAGCCTGTCTCTCTTTTTCGTGCAAGGTATCCAAATAAAATTTATATCTTTGTCTTGATGCTTCAAAATGGCTCAGGACAGATTTATCTTTCCTAAAATTGCCTATACCTCCAACAGTGTTAACAAGGTCTCTAATTATCCTCTAATTAGCTATGGAACTTGCATCCAAGTTCTTCTCTTTTTGATTCTCACAAATCATACTTTTATTTATGAAGAAACCTTTCAACAGATGCCTGACCAAGACTCAAAGTTAGCAAAACTGTTAATATCTATATACAATTTTCATCATCATATCGATTCCCAGCAACTGATGGGAAAGCCTCAACAGAATCACAACTTGCTTGAGGTTCAATTTCATCGCTCACCGATGCAGATCAACTGATCTGCTTGCAAACGAAACTGTTCATCGGTTGAGAGCCTTTGCATGATGTAACATTGTCCCAATGTTATTTTCCTCGAGCGTGTGTTGTAACTGCTGTAACTCCCAATTTCGAAATGTCAAAGTTTTTTTTCCAAGCGCAACAATACGCCTTTTGGAAATCTGTAGTATTTCTTCTTAGCCAACTCCGTTCTTCATTGTCTAGCCATTTGCTATTGAAAACACAAAGTCCAGGCAAAACTTAAAGGATCAAACAGACAAGCGAACGAACCTAACAGGAAACTTAATTGGGTGAGTTCCCACGGGGGTAGAACAAGGGACCGATTTCACGCTATTTCAATAAAACTTATGAACATTATTATTTTTTTAAACTTAATTATTTTTTTTAACCTTTCTTAGGACTTTTTTTTATTTTTTAGGACTTCCTTCACTTTTTAGGACTTTTTAGTACTAAAAAACCGAATTTCGGACTTTTTAGGACCTGCACGAACCATGGAGTTCTTTGAAATAAATGTCCTCGTGAAATGGTATCGTCACCGTGTGATCCATGCCACAGCCACAACAAAGAAGCAGAAACAAGTAACCTCACAAACACCTTGGACTTGCCACGTTCAGCAGCTTTTGGACGAAACAAGCCATAATGTTACAAAGGACATCCACTCAGGAGGACAACACAATTTAGTTCCAAAAGCTCTTAAAGCACTTATTATTGAATAACTTATTCCAACCCCAATCAGGATTTTTGTCCATTTGATTGAAATATATTCCACCTATTTAATTAAATTCATTTAATACCAAACGTTACAAAAACGACAAGATAAAATGCAAGGAACATATTAGTACAAACCTCACAAAAATTCTTGCTCATCATAATCAACATGGAGTAAAACTTATCTTAATTACTAATAAAAAAGACCAACATTTGAGACAACATGAAGGTTACCAGTGAGTAATTTCTCAAAATATCCAATTAAAAAATCTCTAAGCCTAAGAAAATAACGTATTTATCAAATTGCAAAATCCTTTAAAGTATCTCAAATTCTAGGCATGCATTGTAAAAATGTTTGTTGACATCAACACCTGATAACAATCAATCACTCTTCAGAAGAGACTCAAGCTTCTTCAGGACTGTTCCTATTTCGATCATTTTGTTCAGTTTTATGTAGACTCCACTCGAAACTTTGGCGAATGTCATCCATTCGGGCAAAAACTCGCTCATCATCTTCAGGTAGTTCTCTGCATCCTCTGGCAATCAAAAATAAAAATACTCATCCATAATAAATAAATATTGCTCTATATATTACAGAATAAATATGAGGCAATCAAAATCAAGCCTTTTGGTTTGAATAACACTATTTTTGCATAAAAATGAAATAATTCAACCAAGATTGAAGATGCAAGTTGCAACTCACTCGAAGAAATAAAACCTTCACTGCTTGAGGTAAGGGCTTTGACTGCATCATCGTGTGGCATGGCAGGTCTCTTATGTGTGGTGAAAGAACTAACAATAATAAATTAATTTTAATATCTCAGGGTTACCATACCTTTTGTTCCATTATAAAGAAATGCTTACAATGGATAATTCAAATCATTATCTTAATATATTCAATAATTTATTTGTGAGCAACATATTAATGTTTGAAAGGGACACTCACTGATAAAGTGTTCGACAAAGTTCTGGAAGTTTTTGTAACTGTCGTTTCTTTTGCACCTCCTCTGGAGATTCGGTCATAAGTTTCTTCACTTTCTGTGCTTCCTTGGCTCTGATCTTCAATCATCGAATCATTCTACTTATTAATTAACAACAACAAAAATCATAAAATCATCGTAATTATTAGTTACCATAAAATCATTTAACTAATCAGCCTCCAGCAACTTCCCAATCCCATTTCTCAAACCAAATAATCACCCAGTTGTGATAACAACCACATGAATAATAATTTACAACCACAAGAATAATAATTTACAATGCAAGCACAACAAGCACAAAATTATTATCAAAATATTCGAGCAATTGTTACTCAATTTAAAACAAACTTTATTCAACAAACCCGATCCAGGAGGGACGAAGATATGCCTTTAATTGGTGTGCCACTCGTGCCGACGTTTGCGTCCGATTTTTCTTCTTTGACTGGTGCGTTGACCTCGACCGCGAGTTTTGATGATGCTGTTGCCTCCAAAGCTCTCTTCACCTTGGTGGTCACAAAACATCAACTAATGCAATTAACGTAACATGCCACATGTGCTTAGCTCAGAGGCGCTTCTTATTAACCATTTATATTAAGGATCAACTTTATAGTTCCATATCACCCACGTCAAACCACCACCACAAACGTCATCGAAAACCTACCCTTGGATCCATGCCGCTAGCCAGCTGAAGAAATTCTTGAGCCTGCAAAGGTTTGCTCGACTCTGGAGCCGACGGGAGTCGAGATGACGAAATGTCGGGAAGTTCGTCGAGTTTGAACTGAGGATGCCACTTAGTCAACCTGCTGCTGTCCACAGACACGTTCAACGACATCAGGAATTCCTGCGTTCGAGCGATCGCAACAAAATTATCAACAAAAGTCAAATTGATCATAGACCATAAAACTAAACTAGAAATACAAACATTAAAAAATTGCTATTTACACATTCATGTAACATATTATTAAGCATGTCGTTATTAAACATAATGATGTGACAAACATCGTGATGTTTCTTGACAAGGTCCAACAAGTTGGAGTGAAACAAAGCTTTTCGTTCAGAGATCTTCCCAGGTGAAAACTTCATCGTCTTTTGTGGAGATGTAGGCTCTGATGGGTCAACTGCAAATAAAATACATTTAAATTGCATAAAACACATTTAACATTTAAATCACATAAAAATGTCTTGAAAGAAAATTTTTATAATGCTAATCAACACAACTATAATAACAACAATTATTATTATTCCAAGATGTATACAAAAGGATGTATACACTTGAGTGTAACTTTAAGAAATGTTAAAAATATTACATCAAAATAGCATTAAAAATAACAACAATGATAAATAGTGATAAAGTTACACAAAATATTACATTTTATAGAGAATATTACACAAAACACAAAATGACATTGTGTCAAACTGAACCAGTTATCAACCAATATACCAGTTATCATTCTATTGAGAACCCTTGAATTTTTAATGCTAAAGAAAATAGAACATCAACCTTCATCAAGGTTTGCCTCTATTGTGAGTTGGTACTTGGTGGTTCTCCCGTGGCCAAAACTCGGGAGTCCAATTTCCTGCCGAAAGATGAAGGCACCCGGGTAAACGGTCTTTATCTGCTCCAGGTGTTTCAATGTGAAGTCCCTTTTGTTGCAAACATGATCAATTTGATTAAGCAATTATTCAGTGGTATTAAATCTTAGATAATGTTCACAATAAATGACTTAACATAATTGACAAGTATAAGGAAAGTATTATTCTAATTGAAAATTATTAATATACTGTAAGGAAAGTATTATTCTAATTGAAAATTATTAATATATTATAAGGAAAGTATTATTCTAATTGAAAATTATTAATATATTTTTCTTGACTGTTCTATCAATTTGGTGGTTGTATTAGTAGCTTAAGAATAGCCCTTCTGCCAGATAAATAAATATTATAAAATATAATATAATTATTATAATTAACATAATTATTATATTCTACAAGCAACCTTCTCGTCATCTGCTTGACAGCCTTCATCAACTTGTCGAAGGTACAAATTTCATGTCTGTTGGTGAGCATGCTGACTACAAGATCAACACTCGAGAAGATGTTCTGCAGATAAGCATACGAGGTTGGAAGACCCAGAGATGGAACGACGGACGACGGCTCTCTGTGGAGATGCAGGCCTGCCTTGGAACTGGAAAATATAGTGAAAAACTGAAGCATATTGTCAGTGTATTTTTGATTCGTTTGTGAAGGTAATTAATGTCGCTCAATTTAAATTTGTTAATATTTGAATACTCCACATCCTGTAGAACATTATAAAACTGAAGTTAAAAATGCCTTCAGAAATGTATTCCAATATTTTTAGCACTAAGTAATAGTTGTGTAAATTGTAACACATAAACATAATACACCGTCGTCAAATGCAAACAATACTAACGGAGAACTGAGAATACTCTGAAGCATCTTTGTTGGAGACGTCAACAACTCCCTCGAATCCCATTTCAATGGAGATTTTGCGGGTGTTGCAGGCTGATCCTTCTTCAGTGGTGTCAGAAGTTTGGGCGGGGATCCAAGCAAATTCATTTTCAGTGGAGACTTTCCAACAATCGAGCACTTGGCTGGGGAGGGAAGACCCAATGATTTGAGGGGAGACTTGCCTTTGAGATCCAACAACTTCTGCCTCAGCTCAAACAAGTTTGAGGACTTCAGTCTATCTTCTATAGACTTCTTGCTGGTCTCATCCACCACAAATTTCCTAACATTTTGTCCATCTGACTTTTCCTCTTCTGGGAAAAGATTCTTGGTGACTTTAGACTGTGCTAAAAATCACAAAATGAAACAGCTTATTATAATTTCATTCTGTAATAAACTTATGTTGTTTGATTATGTGACATCATTATCACGTTTAATCTAAATCAAGGCTATCCAAAGTTTGTGTTGGAATGCTACCACAAGTTAAATGAGTGATTTAACATACAATGCAGACCAATCTCAAATTGAATTAAATAAAAATTCATTGACTAGGAAACCATTCTGGAATTAATTTTTGCAATGAGAATTTTTCAACTAATATTACAAATAATCTGTTACCAAATTTGTGATCTGGATAATAGAAAAGACATAAAATATTTGTGGTCTTCTTAAAAAATCTTGTCATAACACTTAAGTTCAATCTAAATACCCTAAATGCTATCGATCATAAATGTCACGATAAAGAGTCTTACAAACACCTTTGGTCTTCTCACGGAAAACCGAAAAATCGGGTTTAGCCATGGCATCAAAAATAGGAACATTTCCTTCTTTCTTGGCATCCTTGATCTCCGTTTCAGAATTTTGCACAGCTTTTGCTGGTGTCTTTAAAGTTTTGACCGTTGTTTTAAGTGGAGCCCTAACCCGGACTGTTTTGATTGTCTTGGGGTTTGTTTTCGATCGAGTGATTCTTACATCGTCCAATTTAGAAGTTTCGTTCACGACCTTCAGCTTTTTAGAAGCATTTCCATCAATTGAATCCGCAACCCTTTTGCGACTTGTAAAAAACTCGGTTAGCCTTGTTTGCGACATTTTAAAGTCCAATCAAAACATTCCCTTGTTGGCGCCCATTAAGCCAAAACAAAATAATATGAGTATGAGATGTGGCATGATTTAAAAATATTTTAAATCCGGATTATAGATCTAATGTCAGTTTTTGTTTAAATATTTTATTTGAATATTATTTTAACGCCACGCGTAGATCCCATTAAAATTATAAGTTTTATATTTGTTAATGTTAACTTCAACAGATTTCTAAAAAAAAGGCACTGCCGAACTCCTGGAATCATATTGTCTAAAAGAAACTTTGCATCATTGCTCCTTGATGTCCCCTCATAATTGTCAAATTTTGTCCTGATAGTTAATCCTAAAACATGCACTTTATTCGGATATTTGTGTTTTATCATTTACATGCTATTTTTAAAATATATATATTCGAAGAAATGACTTGGTATATTGTGTGATAGTTTTATTATGAATAGGCACTTCGGTTCTGTTTCTAATGATGCAAAATAAATACTAAAGATTGACCTTAAGCTTTGTTAGTGGATTGCAAATTTAATCGAAATGGAATTGGAGGACATCTTCACTCGTAAATGTCCTGTCAGGATTGTTGTTTCCATGACGTTGCTCATTTTTTTTACTGCAAGCCGTTTGCAAAGCTATGTTTCTATAAAGTTAAGTTTTAGAAAATTTGAAAATTTCAGTAAAACTGAATGAAGTCATTCTAGTTTCAGCATCTAGAGACAGTAACACTGGAGATAGGTCTAAGAGTATAACATCGGGGTATTTTCACCGCTCAAGAACTTCAGTAATTATCGAGTGCAATTGAATTACATCAAATAATAATCTATGATAAAAAGATGATTTTTTCATTTTTAAATATGCGAGCTATGCCTAGAAATACATTCGGGTCCCTTGTCCACAAAGATTGAAAATTCATTGACTTGAATCAATTGAATTACCCATTATGAAACGACTTGTTGCCCTCATGAATGGCATACAGAAGTTTATCCTTTGTCACTTGATAGTGCTGTATTCAGGCAGAAAGAGCTGATTAAAACAAGTTGCTTCTCTAGGCAAAGAGGATTCAGAATGATCGCGTTGGAATCTTGAGATGGTTAATGGAGGATCCAAATTAGATAAACCCCTAAATGGTAAAGCGGTCCTGCTTGTCACAAACCTCAGAAAAATTTTCTGCTCTTCATCGCCAAATGAGGCCGAGCACTCAAATAATAATCGAACTGATTTTGAATCATCATAAACGCAAAATTTACGCAAATCATCCATGGTCAATCGTCTGAACTTTTCTCAACAAATCATTGTTTTCATCTCTTTTGGATAAAACAACTCATTTGCTCCACGAAACAAAACTAGATCAAACCCATTTCTGATTGCTTCAAACTGCTTCATAGAATCAAGTCCAAATTTGTAAGCACATAGTTTTTCAAAATACAGTGTTGTGAGGAGAGAGTATAAACATCACGTCCACCTTCAATCAGTTCAACGTCAGTACCTGGAACGGTGAAATTGAGGCACAGGTCGTCGAAGGAGCTTCCATCATCGAACGTCAGAATGCTAATTATTTCATTCTTCTGACGATCAGAAAGATTTATCTCCTATCTGATGGCATCTACAGTGCTAGAAAAAATGTGACGACAGTCCCCATTTTTTGTAATAACTTAAGTTTAAATTATCGTACGAAGCTCAAATTTAGAAAAATTATAATATCCTTAAAGAATATAACTTGTATATGTTTTTCGCTTTGATCAAGAATTAAGCGCAAATCCCACAAAAATCCATTTTTTTGCATAAAAATATTGTTACGACAGGTTACAAAAAAACTCATGAATTTCAGTATTTTGGCAAACATTTTTATTTAAAACTAAATGAAATAATGTTTCAATAGAATGTCGTTCCTCCTTTCTTAGAAATAACATCTATGCACCTATTTTTCATGGAGAAAATCAGTGTTTTGATGACCTTTTCATCCAAATTTCTCCAGGCGCTCCAAATCGCTTCTTTCAAATCATTTTCTGTGTTATATTGCTGTCCATTGCCATAAACTGATCTTGAAAGAAGACCCCAAACATTTTCAATCGGATTCAAATGCTTCTACCAATCCAAAATATTCCTTTATCAGATGGGAATGTTCGGATTTTCTCAGTTGTTGGAAAAATTCGTCACATATTAGAATACCTAGCAAACAACCATCTAAAATAGCTTTTGCCATAAATTTGTCTTAAAAATGTAAATCTTTCAGGTTCATCGCTTGTTTCTGGGAAAATAACTTTGGGTGAATGTTTGTAAATTACATCGTCTCCTGATCTTTTAAGCGATTTTTTTGACCACAGATCGATGTCACTACCTTGTAATTCTTGTGATAAAATAGAATAGACTTCTTTTGTCACCCCTGGGCCTTGTCCAATCTCATCTTTGAATGTGAAATCCCAATAATAAGACAATAAGTAAGGTTGCTTTTTGCATTTATCAAAAATATCTCCTGGAACATTATTTTTTGATGTTTCAAAATTTACCTTATCCCTTCGCTTCGGAAATGTTTTCCTGAACAGCTTCTGTCAGAATCTGGTTCATAAAATCCATAAAAACCTCCAGCTGATGGTGTCACAACCGTTGATTCTGGGATAGAGTTTGTTTCATTCATGCTTTTGACTTCGGCAACAAACAGTTCTTCACACACCTTACGATGTAATGTTTGGAAGCCAGCGAGCTTTGAAGTATGGGTGTTACACAGCAGCGATTATAAAAGCTTTCATCTTGAGGTTTATTGCTATGATCTCAAATTTCAACATGTCTAAACCTTTTCTGCATTCCAGCCTAATAGCTATTATTAAACTTGCAACATAAGTCGATGAAGCCGAATTAAGTCTTAGTTATATGTTGTGTAATGTTGGAGGAATGAAACCAAAATAAGCTCCAGATGTGTCTTCCTTTTGTAAATTGTCTAGAGCTTGTGCAATTGGTCTCATTTCTTCAATCCATTCCTTGAAGAACGTAAAATCTTGAGAGCTGAACTTTGGCAGCTGCAAACGTTCCATCACGATATTAAGTTTGTCCTTCATATTATAGATGGCTCTGTAACTGTCAAATTCAGAGTTCCAACGAGCTGAGTTCGGCTTAGGTATTGTTCTCCCAAGTACATCAAATATAGCTTCAGCAGTTTTTGAACTCTGATGTCGCGCATTGCTCAACTGGAACATTTGCCAGCTACTGAACAATACATTCGCTCGAAAGTCACATCACTTGCCAGTGATCAACTGCATTTATTCAAATTGTGTGAAAGACTCTTCTGAGAGGTGACATAAGTAATTTATTATGCATGACATCTCTCAAATGAAATTTTCATGCATGCTTAATTTAAACTCAACAGGTACAAAATCATTGCTTCCCTCAAAGAAAATGTTGTCGTCAACAACACTTTGGGTTGGATACGAGACATTGAGAATACCAAGCTTCATCCATCTACCTAATGAGGTTACTGCTGGTTGTGAACACGTCTTACAGCAGTCCCGTGGCAAAGAGTGTCAAGCAGGCGAAACCAGGATTCCAGAAAGGACTTTCACATATCTAACGTGACCTGGTATGAAATCGTAACGTGATGCAATTCTTGTTGAATTTATAATCAGTCTAAATTGTTAATTTAGTCATGGTTCTTATGTCAAGGAATTAAGATAGCTAGTGTTACATAGCTATCTAAAACCCTGTCGATGCTTGTTAACGCCCTGATAACTTTATTGATTTTTTATTTAATCTTGTATTAATTAACTTTCAGAAATTTACAGGGACATATTCTTTAAAAATTTTAATTACAGGCGATATTCAAGGAGTACGTTTGTAAGTTGCATAGTCTCTTAATGACTCATCCACGTTCGAAAAAGAATGGAAACCTTACTGGCAAGGCAATCAAAGTCCAACTAAAGCTCCTGAAAGAATGTCTTCCAGAATTGTTTCAGAGACATGAGGCGGCCATTAGAAAAGTTGTCAAAAAAGGAGCAAAAGAGGTCCTCCGAGACTGCTATGTGGAGGTCTGACTGCTTTTAATTAAACTATTTTGATTGTGTTAGGTCTCACATTGCTTTTAGATGGCTAATGCTAATAATTGTAGGTTATTATATTACAGGTTGATGATATCTTATTATATAATAATAAAATTAAATACTTCTTCAAATTATGTGTTATAAAGTTTTAATAAGTTAATGCAATTATATCTTATCAATAATACGATACCAAATATCTTCAGTCAAACTTAATAGCTTTTTATTAACTTGATAATTTCTTATAAATGTTCAGATTCACTTGGCCAGTTAATAAATCTTTTTACTATTTAAAGATAATGCAAGAAGATGAACCCAATTCAGACAACCAGGTCAAAATTGAAAACAACAACCCACTCGAAGATAACAACAAGTGGCGAGTGAAAGAGGTGCTGCAAAGAAGCCAAACAAGAAAAGTAAAGATTTTAAAGGCCAACAACAACAACAACAAAGGCAACTTCAAATTGTGTTGATCATATACCCTGTTGATACCCCCTGAGCTCCTACTAGTCAGAAATTTTAACAGCAGAATTCACAAGTTCAGGTAAAAATAACACATGTTCTCCAAGAGATTTGGCATCTCAAATTAATATGGATGAGACAGTAGTTAGAAGATGGTCGCATTTGGAGCGTTTCAAACAGTTTTACACCCCACACAATCCTCGCAGAAGATGAAATCGATGTCGTAGACGTGAACTCTGAAAGACTAAAACAAGAATTTCACAGTTACCAAATTGACTTTCTTTCAAACTACTTCAGAAACCATCAATTCTTTTAAGTTGTGTGGGATGTCCATAAAGAAACAATAATCCACACATTTGTTCCTTTGACTGCAAATACCAAAGTAATGGCATTCCAAACTAATCACAGAAATCAAGTCAGAGAAGTTCAACTACGATGAAAATGTTTTGAATGTTTCCTTGTTTTTCGTTTAAGCTTCTTTAAGAACGTCGCTCAAATGGCAGCTACATGACATCAAAATTGAACATTCTTTACTGGAAATGTTTATTTAAGTGCCAGTAAAGATGGATAGGCCTTGAAATCTATACCAGCTACTCTAGCATCCAAACATGTTCTCCTTATACCGTTATTCTGGGAATACTTTTAAAATTAATCACCACGTAAACAGACGAAGACTTTAGTTTTATCCACAATTATTTAGTGCAGATAGTTTATAATAAGATTATCATATTGGTACAAAACAAATAGAGGCAGGCTTCCATGAGTGTGATAGTTACAAGAAGCTAGAAAGAAATCAAGAAAACCACAAAAATGGATTGAAAACTTCAACTGAAGGCACATAATGCGAGGCAAGAATAATTACTTTCAGCTTCACTATCAGCAACAAATCAATCATTAGCATCCTCACAATACTCATCATCATCATCATCATCATCATCATCATGTCGATATCGTGCTGGTGTCATCTATTAATGTTCAATTATGATTTTGATGAAAATAACTTTGTTATAATGTGATGCAAAATAATTGGAATTTACAATTAACCAAAATATAACTCAAGAAGATAGAAAATGCAGATCAAAAATAGAAAGTAAAGAGAATTAAATGTTAGATCGTGTCCACAAATATAAGCAAGCACGCAACTTTCATGCTGTATGTGACATCAGTATGTGACACAAACACATTATCATAAAATCATATTAGCATAAAATATGCACGGTTAAAGACAAAATATATCCGTGAGGCTAAGGCAATGCAGTTGTGAAGAAAATGGACAACATTACTGGAATCAAACAATTGGGTAATGTGCTATAAATAGACGCTTAACAAAGAGAGTGATAACCAAAATATCTAAGCTGCCAAGAAAAATTAAAATCTGAAGCCTGAATATTTGATAAGGACATTAACATAAATGCACTGTCATGACCCAGTCAGGATTGAGCAGTAAATATTTCTTGAATAAGGTGACAATTAGAATAAATAATACTATTATTGTTCAGTTTTGAAATCCATATTCTCATTATCACTCTTGTCAATATGGACTACATCATTATCATCAACGTGCTCTTCATCATAATATTGAACAACATCCTCATTAGAGTTAGCATCATTACCACTTTCCTCATCAGCATAATCTACCAGGTTGCTTGATGTACTGAGACTATTATCATCATTATCATTTGTGACTTCATCGATGGCCTTGTCTATTTGGTCTTCTTCAGAAATTTCAAATGGTTTAAGATGACTCCTGAGTACAAACCCCTGCTGAGCTGTAAACATTTCACAAATAATACTAACGTCATTGCAGAACATGAATAAAAATATGTGTAGCAGACAAACAATGGCAACTAATCAAACACTGATAATAACACTGCTGAATGGAATATTCAACAAAATGTAATCACATCCAGAGAAATTGCATTAAATCCATTCAAGTTCCTGAAGTAGTTGTTCCAACCTCCGTTGCACACAAAGAATCTCTCCTTGTTCTTCATTGGGTCCTCTTCCTTGATGACCCCAACCAAGGTGCCAGAGGTTAAGACGAGGTCAAGTATTTGACCTCCGTCGAAGTCCTTCGTGACGACGTACAACTTGTCAGGCTGGAAACGTTTTTTAAGCTTCGTTCTCTCATCTTCCAATTGAGGCCTCAGGAAATTAGTCTGATTAGAAAGCAATCATCATCGTCGTTGTCGTCGTCGTCATCATCATCATCATCATCATCCTTATCATCACCTTTAAATCCCATAACCTTAAAAATTAATTATTTCTTTGCACACATGATCATCTTCATTGTTATCATATACATTAAATCTTACACCGTTAGTCAAATGATCGTCATTATTATCATAATCACTTACATTGTTAATCAAATCATCATCATTATCATAATCACTTACACTGTTGATCAAATCACCAGCAAGTAGCTGGAGAGAGGACTTCCTGTCTGCCCTCTGCTTGTCGTCTGCTTTTGATGGATTGAAGGAACGAGGAATGAATGACAGTTTGCTGAGTCGATCCACCTCTTTCAAATGGAGGAGTGTGAATTCATTCATAATGTCGTTGCTGCTCGGTAATGATGATGATACCACAGACTGTGTCGATGATGATGATGACTGGAAAAGACCCAACTGTCCAATAAACAAATCACTGTTTGAGTAATTCTTGTGGTTTGGATGGCATTGCAAGATGTTCAAACATTTACAGATTCAGTCATTGAAATCGTATCTCGAATAATAGGTTTAATAATTAGAGCAGCCTTACAGTTAGACATAAAAAACAAATAACAAACCAAAATGACAAACTCAGACACTCACTGACAGAACTCCGAGCAGTTCCTCCTTAATTAGAGAGACAAACTCGACCTGGTACCGAGCGAGGAGTTGAACGCAGTCTTTAACGATGGAAACTGAAAGTTGGTAGAGTTTTGGGAGGTCTTCAAGTAGCTGGCAGTTCATGGCTTCGTACGTTCGTCTCAGGAAATCTAACTCGTCTTTCATCTGTGTAGTAATATTAAAATATTGTAAATGTTGTAATATTAAAATATTACAATTGTAAGCACATTGATAATATTACAATGTAATTGTCAAACCAATTTGACTCAAAGTAGCTTAGAAACTGGTGTGGTTGAGGGATCATCACACGCACACCAGTGAGCACATGCGTGCACACAAGCACTGCTCACCAGCTTCGTCTGCTCAGCTTCAGTAACAGAGTTGAACTTGTTGAGTGCATTGTCAAAGTCGAGCAGTTTGTGTTGCCTCTTCCTCATGACTTCACGTGGACCTTGGTAAGAAACAAGGAGGCTGCCCAGAATCGGAATTATGTCGTTTTCCACCTTTTCTTTCTATCGAAACGAGGAAGGAACTTGATTTTAAAACTTATGTCATAAAAATGTTCATCTGTGCTTAATTAATTAACAATAATTTTTAAGAGTTTATATTTTTATTTATTAGTCTTCACGTTAAAATCAGTCTTTTGCTTCTTTGTGATCAACAATATTTATTTATTATTTTTTATTTATTTATTCATCCAACATGCTGCAGAAAAGTCAACTAACAAACTGGTGGCAAATGTGGTTGTGGAGTCTTGAATACGTCTCATCCATGCAAAGAAGATCAACCTTGAACTTGTGATCCTCCCTGCAATGATCAGACACCTCCAGGGAAAAAGACTCCAAGTCCATCAGAGACACCTGTGGAGTCGATGAGAATATTTTGGAGTAGGTTTTAAACAAGCGAGGTTAATGATGTGAGTTTCATCGTGGAGCTAATTGATTTATGTGCATAATTTCAGAGAACAATGGAAATTATGACAGTGCTGAACGTGTTTGAAAAAGTGCTGGTGTATGTCACATGCAAACATGTCACAGTGATTTTATACTTATACAATAGCAATAACAGTAACAGCCAAGTAGAGTTTGTTCCTTAAGGTACAAAGTTCAAGTAACAATAAATAGAGCCTCTCAGAACTTGAGACACAAACAACGAGTAAATAATAAGAACAATCAGACAGATAATTGTTTACTAATAATTTACAACTCGACAATAACAAGCAAGATCCAAAGCGGGTCTTGAACAGGCGACCAACCGACCTGTAGGAAGTCGAGGTAGTGGTTGACATCCCTGATGAGGCACCTGATGATGATGTTCATCTCCTTGAACTTGTTCTCCTCCAATTGGAAGCTCTCATCCAGAGACTGGTGGTGATAATGATGACAACATGTTAGGACAAGAACAACCATTTACACAAGCAACAGCAGATATAGATATTATAATTTTATTGTGGAACTGTTGTCTTTGAAAGTATAAATCAGATAATTGGGTTAATTTACGGTGGATGATGATATAGTGCATCATTAAGAATGGAATTACGTTTTAAAACAGATGCGATCTCAATTATGATGTCGATATCAATGTCTTTAGAAGCTCGATGGCACTGCAGGTGTGAAGTGAAATGTTTAGTCTCACCTGTGCAGGTGTCATAAACCTGTTGAACTTCTTTTTGATGGAGTGCATGGTCAATTTTGAGATCTTCTTGCTGAATCCTCCATCAATTGGCCTCTTGTACTTGAATACTTTAATGCAGACAATGTTTAAAATGCTATCAGTACAACTGATTCAGATAAAGTAATATATTTCAAATGCATGAAAGTAAAATAATAAATTAATAAATGATACATTGAAGGCAATCTAATTAATACTGTTTTTAAACCTAATCATTTACATTATGTTGTAACATTTGTGCAAGCAATAAAACATCATAAATAGGCAAATGTAAACAAAATGACTATGATGATGATTATGATGACAGCAACAAGAACAACAACGACAATGACTCACCAAGATCTTTCCTCCTCTTGCACTCGTTGATGTGAACTGCAACTTCCTTCATGATGGCTTCAGCTGCCTTGAGGTGCTTGTAATCTGGGTGGTCGTCTTCAGTGTACTTTATAGGGAGCACATCATCATCATTCATAAGAATTCACTTATTCAACAATTTGAAATTTTTGTTTGGCAAATGCTTAGAATCATATTATGAAATTATGTAATAAGGTTGTTCCTTCATGGAACCAAACAGTTGGGTTGCATAGTTTATGATAATTTAAAGAAGATAATTCTTGAATTAAATAGTAGTTATTTCTTGTTCTTTTTAAGAGGACCAAATTTGAGCAAAAAATGAGCTGTTACTGATTCATTTGTCTGGTGATATGTAGACAACCATAATCATCATCAACATCTCCACATTTTAAGCACTGCAGTCACCACCATATTTAAACACTGTAATTGTACCTTGATGAGTTCCCCAATGAGGAGTGGATACTTCATGATCCTCTGCACTGGTTTGATGAGAATGCCACCCAAGTCGAACACCATCATTTTCCCTCTCAAAACATTCAACCGCTCCTGGAGGTAAGCCTGCGCCTCTTTGTTTGTCTCCAGCTGAAGTTATGATAATGATGACAGAAATATGACGACGATGATGATGTTGATGATGATGATACCAACCCTGGCCAGGGCACTGATGACCTCATCGTGATTCCTGCAGTAAACTCCATGAACTCGCTTCAGGTCATCCACAACTTCTTCAAAACATGAACCTGGAAAAAAAACAGCAATAATCAATTTTGTCAAATTACACCATTGAACTATCTTTTAGGTTGTATTATTTAATAATAGTGATGGTAATAAAAAATTTCAAATGGCAATAATAACAATATTAAATATAATAAAAGAATTCAAAGAAATACAAAAAAATAACAGTCACACCTTATCAGCACAGTGATAAAAAACTAATATTTTCTAATAAATGATTTAATGGAACATCTCATTTGATTGGTCAACTCACCAACAACCTGATCATGGAAATCCTTGCCATTGGTTGCAGCCTCAAGAAGATTGTAGAACTTCTGTGATAGGTCGATGACTTCATGCATGTTACCAAACAAAAAGTCGAGATCAATGGATGGAGGACATTCAATGGGCTGAAGTAAAACAAATCAAAAATTGTTTTTAATTCGAAAAAATAAATCTAAAATGTCATTTCAACTTTGTTGACATCAACATTTGCATCCTGAAGTTTCTTTTAGAGTTAAATGCAATATCTAAATGCTTCAGTTGACACATGGCAAAGCATTTTGAGAACTGCAATAAAATGACTGGCAAACATGCAGAATCATTGACTCACTATTAACAATTGTATTACATGGCCCTTTCAACTAATTAGCATAACAACACCAATATCATCGGCAACACGATCAATTAATTATGTAAATTAATTAGCATCCATCAAAAGAAACTAACAGGATTCTTTTGAAAAAAGATGTCATAGCAGGTGCAAATGGCTTGGAGGAAAATAAGTTCCGTCTGAACGAGTTCATCCACTGCTTTCTTCCGCTGTTCTTCCTTCTTTCTTCTCGCTATCTTCTTGTCGATCCGCCCCGAATACGGAGGCAACGAGAGTTGGACGGAGGTCGTCGGGTGTGGTGGTTGTTGCTGTTCGGATGATGTTGCCACGGTAATGGGGGAGTCATCCTCTCTTCTGATCTCCTTGAGGATGGCTTGAAATTAATAATTCATCATCATCATCATCAGTGCGTCATCGCAACTTCATCATCATAATCATCATCATCCTAGGACCAAAAGTGGCTAGAATCACTCCCATGACAATGTATTCAACGCAATGGTTTAGTTTTTCCATTCTTATGGAGAGGCACATCATAAATCAGATTCCTATTCCTTTGTCTCCACAACTACAATAACCCTCATCATCATTGTCATCAGCATCATCATCACCTCTGAGCTGTGTTAGTTCGTCTGTGAGTCCTTGTATGTTTGCCTGATAAAACTTGAGGTTTTCCACGGCCTCCTGCGACAATGCGAGGTCCGTCCTCTCGTATTTTTCATTCAGGATTGAGGACTGCTCTAGTATGCATTTCTGTTGATGATGGTATTGATGATAGTAGCAAACATTGACAATTATGACTCAATGTTCTACAGCATTGAAACATTTGATTTGCCACCTTGCTTACATTGAGAAAGTAGCCTGCAATTTACATTTTAGCGAATTCAAAACTCGAACATTGGTGTCGGGAATAATTCCCCTCATTCAATGGAATACCCTCAACATTCATTATAATCTCTAATAACTTTTGCTCCAAAGACAGATTAAGGCATTATGGATTAAATATTTCTGAAATGAATCTTTAATTAATTCTTATTCCTCTGACATTTCAAGAACATTATAAAACAAACATTTATTTCCCTTATGTGACCATAAAAACTTAATTACACTTTTAAGATAAACTGTGATCAAAGGGTCACACACAATATTAACAATAATTACTTACAATAGTAATTATTATTACATTATTGTTTATATAAAATAATTTATATTGTCAATATAATAACAATGTAACATAATAAATTAATATTGCAATGCAATTTATTTTTAAATGTCTCTCATTTTAATATCGACTCACTGAGACCAATAATAATAATAATAAAACCGTTATAATAAAGTTTACCAATATTAATAATAAAACCGTTATAATAAAGTTTACCAATAACAATAATAAAACCGTTATAATAAAGTTTATCTCATCAAACAAAATATTGAAATGAGTGCCATGTCCGTGTTTCACACGTGTTTGACGATTATCAATTGTAATTCATGTTAAAAGTTTAAATTATGTAAAATGGCTGGCATGTGTTTGAAAGAGAGGTGGTTTACTGAGAAGTACATACAAGACGACTAAATAATATTCACATGATAACCCTCGAGAAAATTATACATTAACTACACTTAACTGTTGTTAATTAATGATTGTTAACATGTGATTAATAATTAACAATATTGAAAACTACTAAATGACTTTATTGCAAAGAATGCTATTTTTTGAAAGTATTTTAACGATTAGTTAAAAATACATTTTATTCAAACCACCACAGATTTTCAAATGTAATTAATTTTGTTTTAATTAATGATATAAATCTAAAATAATATTAATTAGTTGATGAGTTCACCTCCAAGTCCTGTTCTGTCTCTGTAATCCTCCTCTCGATGTCTTCAATGATGCTGTCATTCACCTGGCTTCCACCTATCGAATATTATAAGCTAACTAGTGACTAGTGCAAATACCTTTTGTAAGTAGGTTAATAACTGGAGTTTGTTGATCAGCACATCATGTTTGTATGTCTATCTTATCACATCATGTTTGTATGTCTACTTCATCTTCTACCAACACACATTCTTCAGGATCAGAATGTTCGTACATCGTTTGTAAATATTTGCCTCAAGTGATATTTGCATTTGACATTCTTTACTATTAAGAGTTTAATAACTTTCAGTTCTCAAAAAAGAGAATTTAATAAATATGAATTTAAAAATGAATTAATTAGTATGAATTTAAAAATGAATTAATTAGTATGAATTTAAAAATGAATTAATTAGTATGAATTTAAAAATGAATTAATTAATATGAATTAAAGTTACAATGTTATTTTCAAACAATGTTAAACTAAACATCAAGAAGAAAAACATGCTTTAATCTAAAAAACCAGAAAAGCATACAAACAGTCACCTTCTTCACCATCATCAGCATCAAGGACTTTGGATCTTGTCTTATCCTTGGCAGAATCTTTACTTGCAAAAGACCTTGTGGGTTTTGGTGGTGCAGGTCTCAAGGGCACAGGAGGGCTCTTCTTTGGCATAAAAGATTCAATCGACAAAGGATCGTTCTTGTGCGGGGAGGAATGAGGAGAAGAAATGAGGTGACACGGATCCAAAGGACCGGTCATAAGAGCCCCAGCCCCTGACAAGTTATTATCGGGAACAACCGGGCGGTCTGCGGTTCGTTTCTTTGGCGACGGAGTATTTACCGAGCATCCAGAAGGACCCACAAACCCTCGTTTATTTGGACTCTGATCATCTTTATTTTCATCTCTGTCTTCAGATTTTCCTGAGATATTCTTGAACATTACGACCGATCCCAATGTAAGGACATCGGACGAAGGGCTGAGGATATTTTCAGAAGCATCGGGCTGCTCCGTAGCTTCCACCTCGTTCCCCAGAAAAGATTCAACATAAAATGTTGACTTCCTCTTCGCAAAACTGGGTCCAGATTTGAATAAGAAACCCCCTCGTCCGCTGGTCGCCTTGTGGAAGGAGGACTTGGATTCTATCGTCACTTTTGGTTTGTTTGGAGCAGGAGGTGGCTTGTTAGGTTTGCCATTGCACACGTTTTGGTTGCTTTGAGGAGCCCGACTTTCAGTTATATCTCTAACAACTCTTGAACTACCATTTGCATCCGAGTCACCTTTATTCGATCTTGGAGATGGTTTTGGGTTTGGAGGCTTTGCAGGAGGTTTGGGCTTCAAAGGGGTCTTTGGAACCTCAGGGAGCCTCGACCGAGTGTTTGGTGAGACAGGGTGGTCCTCGTGGACCGTTTGACCAGTCGGACTTAGAAGTTCTGTTGAACTCTGCGGCATGAAGATTTTGATTTCTTCAACAGATGAAGAGGGCAATTCGAGAGCTTTTAGAGATGTTGGTTCCTTATCAACAATGCAAGAGAATTTTATTTCCTCATTATCACTACTCTCTTCATCATTGATGATGTTGTTATTGTTGTTAATGTTACCATCATCTTTTGCTTCAAAATTCTCTGCTTCTTGAATATCTCCGGTAAAATCATCTGCGTGCAGGAGAAACATCAACGAAGATGAAGACATCGGCGATAACGGTGGAGGAAGCGACAACGGCAAAGGTGGAGGCATTGGTGATGATGACAGAGAGATTCCTTCATAATCCTTCCAACTTTCATCCTTTGCTTCTGCATTGGACTCGTGATTGGAACGATGAAAAGAAATTTTAATGCCCGATGGTGCGGCTAAATAATCCTCATCGGTTGGGGACTCTTTAGAAGTCGCTGCCGAGGGTCCTAAAGGACGTTCGCATTGATTTTGGCTCGAAGAAATTTCGGTCGGAATGTTGGCAATCAAGTTTTCAACAAAATTATGCGCAGCATCTTGTGTTTCATCTGATGAACTGTTGGTTTTGCAGGTGAACACAGAGACATTGGTTTCAGTGAGGTCTGAAAAGCAAGTGGCAGAAGAGGAATCATCAGCAATAATTTCATTCTTTTCTTCTCTATCCCTGTTTGACACATCTCCTGCTTGACACGTTGATGTGTCTCCATCGCTCATGTTATCGCTCTCATTGTAATCATCAATTCCACAATCAAATGTGGTTAATGGGGCAGTTTGATCTTCAAATGAAGGAGCAAATTGGTCGGTCATATTTTTTGGCTTTTTCATCAACTGAAGTTCTGCTTCTGGATTTTTCCACCAATCAAATTTAGAGGAAGATTTTCTGTTGTCAATTGGGATCTTGAGGTTCTTTTCACCCTCTTGGATGTAAACAAATTCCAAGGGGAATTGACCTACATTGTCAGGGTTTGATTTGTTCAATCCCAGTGCAAGTGATGAATCAAAGATTTCAAAAATTTCTATAGTATCACCATCTCTGAAGGAAATTTCATCACATAATCGTGCATCAAAGTCCACCACTGCAAGTCCAATGGCCAAGGGTTTGTTTTGGTGTGAAGAAGGCAGACATGAAACATTAGATCCATTGTTTAGCAATTCTTTGTTTGATGAACAACTCAAATTAATTTCTTTTGTGAATGAATTTGGAAATATTCCTGATGTGTTTCCTATTGTTCCTCGACACCAGTTCTCATCAATGCAGTTTTCCAGTACTATTACCTCATCTGAAATTATTCAAA
This sequence comes from Whitmania pigra, assembly GCA_021613335.1. Taxonomy (NCBI): domain Eukaryota; kingdom Metazoa; phylum Annelida; class Clitellata; order Hirudinida; family Haemopidae; genus Whitmania; species Whitmania pigra. Next base: position 1,936,511 of record JAJTWR010000113.1, read on the forward strand.
TGTTTTTGTAATTCTTCCAATGGTGTTCTGGGAGTGAATTGCAATAATTTTTTCTAATTTTCAAAACATTAATAAAGCCTGGAAAAAGTGATGCTCATTTAATTTCAAAAAAGTTATTAACTACTAATGGTAAACATACAAATACAAAATAAATGACATAATAAGTTGCAATTAATTACATATCTAAAGATCACAAACTTGGACCAAAGTTCAGATCCCCATCTACATCCGTTTGAAAAGATGCCGTGGAAAGAAGTAATTTTTCAGAAGCCCTTAAAACCGGCATAGTGAGTTCTTTAACAAACGACCTGGGAAAGTTACCCACCGAAGCTTCAGGCTGTGATAAATTTATTCCACGCCACCAATTTTCATCGATTTCGCTCAATACAGAAATGACGTCTCCAGCTGATAATTTTATTTCGCCCTCTTGCACATCTTTGAAATCGTACATAGCACGAACCAAAAGTGCTTCAATCTGGTGTGTTTTCCCAGCCATGACAAATGAGATCCGATTCAATCTACAGAGATGTTAACAACACCTGTTTTGTGGCTTTGCTGTTATCGTCATAACAGCCAACTGCAAATCATAATTTCCAAAGTTCTGAAAACGTTTCGATTCTAATTATACGTAGAACTTGTCAACATCACGAGTCCGATTTGTAAACATCCAACTTGTAATCCTTAAAAGTTAATAGAGATAGTCCTGACAATATGTATTTAGGGATCTAATTTGATTATATACCGTATATACAATTTTAATTAGTTAAAACATTTTAATATTGTTTCTATTTCTATTGACTCGTTTGTAGGCTGATAAACCCTGAAAATTATTCTATGAGTCTTTTAAAGCTCAAATTCACCATTCCTCATGCCAATTATTTCATTTTATGTTTAAAACAAAAAAAAAACAACACAATTTTACACTAGGAACTGTTTAACAACGTGAGGAATCCATCGGTGAATAAAATCTCACTAATTAGAACTGGACAAATTTACAGAGTAAAAGTTTGAAAGTCTAGTTTATCGAAATTAAATATTGCAAAATGTCATTGTTAGAGAGAAATGTAAGAATGTCACAAACAAGCTGCATTTAAAATGCTGTAATTTTTACAAAAATGCCTCTTCAGTAATGGAACCATAGCGATTTCTCACAAACTGAGAGAGCTGAGCCCGAGGAAAGTTCCTGTAATTTTTCTCGGCTACCACGCAGGTAGGACAAACGGATTGGAAATCCTGGATACATTCCAGACACAACTCCACTTCGCATTTTCTCATCGGGCATCCCTCCAGGCGGCGACAAAACCTCTCACAAGCGAGACATTTCCTGATGTTAAAATTCTCTCTAATAGATATCAGCATCTTATGACATCTTTCTCTGGCATTTCGAAAACATTTTGCATTTTTGAGCGTGTTCTTTAGGGCTTCTCTTCGCAACGCGTTTACATTTTTTCTACTCGTTTCAAGCAAAGCGTTTAGTTTTTGGTCTCTGCTTTCCAACAAATCAAAGTAAAATCGTAGAGCTCTGCTCCACTTCATCCTTCGATAATAAAATCCAACAACGGAATCTCTAAATCGCAAAAGATAAGCTTTCAAGAGAACGACGATTGCAACGACCAACTGCAGGACAATTAGAAGGATGCACTTGCTGACGGGGGGAGACTCGAGTGGGTAGTGGCATTGTCTTTGAAGTAACGAACTGTGGGCCGATTCTATCGATGGCTTGGAGAATTTGTCTGCAATGTTCGGTTCGATGGACAAAAGCGATTCAATCAGATCGGCCAAAATGGCGTTCGTGTTTGCAAAGACCTCGAGCGTCGAAGGATTGGCACTTCCCAAACTCGATTGGTGAAAAGTAAAATTCTCCAGCTTCTCCACGAGAGAGCAGTGAACCAAGTGATCCAACGACACGCAGATGACAGTCAGTGCTATGGTAGCTATTACACAATCCAGTCCGTGGAAGAGCTTCTCCATTTCTTCTTGACTAAGGTGCCATTTTGTCTTGTCATTCGTGTATCTCTTCTCAAAGTTTCTCAGTGGAAACAGAGATTCTTTTATTTCGCCATGACCGATCATGACATTGTCAATGATGTGCAGCGAATGGTCGACGTAAAAGGTACCCTTCGCCTCATTGGTTAAATACGACCTCACGTGATGACGGGCGGTGCCCAATAGAATTATTGCCGTCAGGGGCACCATGAGGAATCTAGTAAACAAAAACGAGAGCAAATCGAAAACCCGAAGGTAGCCGAGCAAGTTCCTTCCGTTAGAGTTGTTATGTTGTTGTTGCTGGTGTTGAGAAGGGACTCCTTCCTTGTTTGAGCCTCGTTGTGCATGGTTTGTGATCGGCTTTTGATGGAAGACCTGCTGCTCCAACAACCTCTGAAGTCCAGCCAGGACCCCCAAGGATGAGTTGATCGTCTCAAAAATGGCTTCGCTGGCCCATTTGGAGGGCCTACAGATGAAGGTAGAATTCTGCAGAGGGAGGCAAATCTCCGTTTCATCCAGCGGTTTGCAGACGTCTTTGTTGTCGTTCAGATGACCTTGAAATGACCTCTGCTGGTTCTGCCTGTCGATGCAATGATTGTTCCAATGAACGACTCGATTTTAAAAATTGCATCAATGTGTTCTCTGCGCTTTTGCGCGTCAGATGACACAAAGATGATGGATGACGGACTTTGGTCCAGAACGAGTTTTTGGTGCCAGATGGTGCATGAATTTTTTTTTAAGCGCAAATCAATTGATTGATGGTTTTAGTTGTGGAAGTTGTCGTCGTCATCATCATCGTCGTCGTCATTGCCATCATCGTCATTATCACCACTTCTTTGTCATTACAACATCATTAATGTTATGCTTTACGCCATTCCGAAAGAACCACTGGGAGCAAATGAAACTTTCCCGCAGCAACAACAAAGGGATTTCATGATTAAAGGAATATTATAAAATCATTTCTGAAGGAATATTATGAAGATATGTTTAAACAAAAATAGACAAAGACGTCGTGTACATTGTTGTCCAGTAACTGGAAGTTTTTATTGGATTGATTACGCTCATTTGGACAATGAATGGAATGAAGCAACATGCTTCCTTCTTTTCGTTTCCATTGTTTATCGAATCCTTCGGTCTTTGTTTGTCACTTTTCCATCACTGTTTTCCTTTCATCAACTCTCCATCCATTCAAGAAAGAAACTCCTTGATCTGATGGCTAAAACGTTCTATGACGTCGGTGAGCTGTATGCCTCGATGAAGTTAAAAGTTTTAAATAAAATCAGAGTCGTTTAAAGCAACACCGAATAACTTGATGGTGATTGTTTCTCAATTTTTTAAATTTTCTCAAATGCTCGGTCAGTTGAAAATGAACATTGAATTGAATGATTTTGCTTTCATGATCTCAAATAAATTAATGAATGTGATGAAATGGGATTTATAATGATTTAAATTGATTTGCAATAGCTCGTCCACATAAAACTCATCTTGATTCGAATTAGTCAACGGAAATTGATTAATTTTGAGCTTCAAATCTTTATTAAATTAAAAATGCCAGGTATGCGGAAGAAGAATAAATAGAAAATTGAAGACAAATTTACTCGACTCGGAATTTGAAAGACGCAACGAGAGTGGCTTGGATTGAAGCGGATTCATAAAAAATTTCAATTTTACAACATATGGACGCAGATGTTTTCAGACGATTGGAAGAAGGAAATTTAAAAATAAATTCCTATTATCATCCTCTCACCCTTCATGATGACATTCGTGTTATAATATAATAATAATAATAATAATAATAATAATAATAATAATAATAATAATAATAATAATAATAATAATAATAATAATAATAATAATAATAATAATAATAATAATAATAATAATAATAATAATAATAATAATAATAAATAATAATAATAATAATAATAATAATAATAATAATAATAATAATAATAATAATAATAATAATAATATACTAATATTAATTATATTATTATATACATATATAACATATAATTTAATTAAGTTTATATTTATATATATATTTACTTATGTAATATAATTAAACTTATTGCGTCGCACGTTTGTTGCGCTCCTTTCTTATGGACGTTGGTTGAATAATTTGGTGAATATTAAACAATTAAATAATTATATTAAATAATTAATTTATAATTTATTTACGTCTTTGTACCTTCTCAGTTGTTGAAGAAGAATGTGTTGCTGTTGTTGGGTCAAACTTTGTTGTTGCGGACGTTGTTGATGCTTTTCGTCTCCCGGATGAGTCACGTGTTCACGTTTCAACCTCAAAATGAAACAAATTAACTAATAATTATTGTAGTATGTATATGTAGGTATATAATGTAAGTAATATGTGGAAATATTCATTTCTGATAACATTGTGCTAATGAAATAATAAAAAAACGATTTTCATGATAATCATTATTATTTCAAATGACTCAGTTTATCAGTAATTATTCCTTAGAATTAGTTAAATAATCGAATTTTCCATCCACCAATTAGAACCCACAAAATGGGTCGGTATTCAATTAATCTCACCGGATAGCATTAATCCTAATGCGGGAGACGTATTATCAAGTTACGATCAATATTCTGCTTATTCTGCTTAAACATTATTATTATCTTAAATATTTTTTAAATTGTTTGCTCGTCAGTTAATTTGTTATAATTGGGGCAAAAATGTTAATTTGTTGATAATTTAAAATAAAATTATTTAAATAACGTAATTTAAATTTAATAAACTTAACTTTATTAAGTTATGTTATGTTAACCATAAAAAGAAACTTGAGTAATAAAATTTTAATAGTTAAATACATTAAATATAAAAAATTAACAACGATAATTATTACAATTATCATCAATAATTAAATACTGCTACAAAGATTACGAATGTTCTTGTATCCATTTAAGAAGAAATATCCTGGCAGATGTGCCTAGCGGCAAAATGGTAAAACCACTTTAGCCTTCTTAAGAAGACCATGTCACGTGATGAAGTTCCAAATTTAGAAAGAAGGTTGTTTCGTACTGAAGATGATATCAGTGATTTCTAAATGTTGTAATTCATGATAAACGTCTTTTTTTTTAAACGACATTATGTCGAATTAATATTTTTATTTTTTTAATGTATTAATAATAATTAATAAATGCCACGACTGGCATATAAGTAAAGAATAATTCATCAATCTGATTCTGCAAAGTCCTTTTCAACTCATTACCTCGGATTAGATTGGGAGTTTTGATGCTGGTGAGACATCTGATTGTACTTCTGTCTCTTCATCATGGCCTGCTGCTTGGTGAGCCACCTGTCTGGGTTGATGGTGTCCAGAATGTCCTTGGCATGATGGTACACGTTGCCCAATGCATCGATGACTCCCAGACATTGGAGTCTCGCTGTTTTGATGCTCTTCGTGCACACGTCATAAGCTTGCTTCAGGAGTGAGGGGCAGGTCTTGAGAGGATTAAATGTTTTTGGATTGGTGGATGGATGAATTGATGTTGAATGGCGGGTGAATGAATAGGTTTTGAATAGTGAATGGATGAATGGGTGTTTAATGGTGGGTGGATGAGTGGGAGAGATGAATGGTGAAGTTCAGTCACGTTGGCTGGAAAGAATAATAAAGAGAAGATGCATCAAAAACTTAAGATTTAGATTCTATAATTACAACATCACTTGTGGATCATTCAACTCAAATGTTACAAAAACATAGTTAAATAAATAATATATCCTCATGTAATTAATCCTCAAGTATCCGAATAATTATAGGATTATTGCAGCACTTCTGAATGCCTTGAAGCTCATCATAAATAAGACAAAGTTGAAGCCATTTGCAAACGATTTAAAAAGACCCCATCTTCAGTTGAGATGTTCTTTGAACAAGTATCCACCAACTCAAGTTTCTCCACATTTCCTTCTCTCAAACATAAAAGGGCTTTTGTGGAATATCAGTAAACAATTAATTTTTGTTTATAAAAGAATGCTAGAATGGCAACATTAACACAAACTTTATTATATTATATATTATATTATTATATTATATTATATTATATTATATTATATTATTATATTATATTATATTATATTATATTATATTATATTATATTATATATATTATATTATATTATATTATATTATATAAATTATAAATATACGTATACGAGAACTTAATTACACATCACTAATACAAACATCAATACAGAAGCAACCTAAATCAGGTAAATAATCGGACAATAATTCAACTTCAAAGAAGCGAGTAGAAGATTTAGAGAAGTTTGTGGTGCGGTGTTTGTAGTGTCATGCTGTCGCTCTCTGCTTCGTATGTACCGCCGTTTGTATAAGGCCAATTGTATTTATGTATTTATTGGACATTATGCTACGAATAATATTTCTTCTTAATCGTTGAGGCAACAATTAGTTGTCGTAGTTGGTTGTCGTTTTGATGATTTTCATTGAAATCAAAATTGGTTAGAAACTGGAAATAAAAAGCAAATGCTATTTATTTTGAAGTCTCATTTAAAAATATTAACTAAAACTATTTTAACTATTATTATGTTGGTTAATCGCAATTTATGTATGTGATTCTAATTATTTCTATTTACCACAGTTTATACATATTCTTAATCAACCTAATCAACCATCTCATCTTTTCCAGCCAGGAAATTCTCAGGCTTCTCAATCTCAGTACTAAAACCTGTGTCTTCGGAAGAGGTTCTCAAGCTTATTCACTCACTGCCCAACAAGTCATCTCCTCTCGACTCTCCCTACTCCTCTTCTCAAGAAATTCGCTCTAATTCTATCCCCAATCCTCTCTAAAGACTAGCAAACCTTTCTTTCAGTACTGGCACTTTTCCGTCCATATTCAAGAGGGCCCAGGTCCTTCTCCTTCTAAAAAAGCCAAACCTCGATCCAAGCTTGCCTATCAATTACAGACCCATCTCCAACCTTTTCACCATGTCAAATCTGCTAGAAAGACTCATTCTCTCCAGAATTCGACCTCATATCACAGCATCCTCTAACTTCTCTTTTCTCCAATCTGCCTACAGACCTGGTTTCTCTACAAAAACAGCCCTTTTACACATCTTCAACAAACTCACCGACAGAACCCAATATGTAAAACTAGTCACTCCTCCCCTCCAGTTGAACTACTTGCCGGTGTTTCTCAAGGCTCTGTCTCGGAACCTTTGCTTTTCACAACCTATACTTCATCTTTGTCTAAGATTATTCTTAACTTCAACATATCCTTCCATCAATACACCGATGACACAAGTCTTTGCTCTATTCTTTCCAGCCATAACATCTCAAGATCAACTCGAGAATTTGAGGAAGTGCACGGATGCCATCAATGACTGGCATCTCGTTAACTTTCTCCAACGGAATCCTCAGAAATCTGAAATTATGTTTGTTGGCACACCCACTCGCCTCAAAACTCTGTCGCCTCCTCTTTCCACAAACATCGCTGGCACCCTCCTTCCTTCCTCTACTACCCTCAAGCTCCTCGGTGTTATTTTTGATTCAGACCTCACCTTTAAAGAACATTCCGCTTCCATTATTAAATCCTGCAGTCATCTCATCTGGGCTATCCGGCACATCCGTCCTCTACTTTCCGTTGATGTATCTTCTGCCTTTACATGCTGCATTGTTCTCTCTCGCTTAGACTATTGTAACTCTCTTCTTTATGGCACATCTGCTTCTTTAATTCAATCCTTGCAACGCGTCCAAAACAAGCTTGCCAAGCTCGTCCTCCTCAACTCTACCCTCAATAGCATGGACCGTCTGAAGAAATTGCACTGGCTGCCTATCCATAGTCGTATCACTTTCAAAATTGCCCTCATGACATATCACACTTTAGCAACATCCACCCCACCTCATCTCCATCACTTACTAGATCGCCGCCAAACACCTGGTCTTCGTTCATCGTCAGCCACTCAACTTCACCAACCGGTACATAGATCATCCCTCCAAAACAGAGGCTTCTCGTACGCCTCTCCAGCTGTCTGGAACAGACTCCCTTCCACCGTCAGATCCCAGCCATCCCTTGAGCTCTTCAAGCGCCACCTGAAGACCCACCTCATCAGGACTTCATGGGGCAAGCGAAGACACAAGGCGCCTCTGACGCGTAGCGCACATGGCGCTTTATAAATTTATAAATTTATTATTATTATTTATTATTATTATTATATTATATTATTATTATTATTATTATTATTATTATTATTATTATTATTATTATTATTATTATTATTATTATTATTTATTATTATTATTTATTATTATTATTATATTATTATTATTATTATTATTATTATTATTATTATTATTATTATTATTATTATTATTATTATTATTATTATTATTATTTTCTATCTAAATGTTTTCTAAATAATTTTCGAAAATCGTTTAAATAGCTTTGATTAACTTCAGCAAAATTATTAATTTATAAAAAATATTTTATTGAGGAACAGTCGTTTGAAATATTATACAGTAACAATAGATGATGCAATAAAAAACATTAATAATAATATTAAATATTGTTTAATAACTAATGGCTAATTTGTTATTAAATTAAATTACTAATTAATAATAATAATATTATTATTTTTATAACATTATCTATAATATTAATAATATGTTAATATATGCAATACTATAATATTACATTATAATAATTAATACTACTAATATTATTATATTAACAATAATATAATTATTAATTAATATAATATAATATTAATGTTATTATTATTATTATTAAATAATTCTTCAGGCCGAAGATACTTGAGGGAACCTTTCGACTCTCATCTTTGATCTAATTTCTAAAGCATCATTGACATCATCATCATCATCATCATCATCGTCATCATCATCAACATCACCAAATACATCGACGTCGTCATCATCGGCCCATCCAATATATTTTTAAAGCTTTTTTGTTATTTCTTGATCACTTAAGTCCAGTCAGGAGTGCATAGCCATTTATATAGCGCTGTTCCACAGCACTGTTCGATTCCTACCGCAATCGACCCAGCCATTACTTTTACCCAAGAGAATCAGATGGGGACAATTACGGGGTCATTTCTTCTGAAAGTCATGCGAATGTACACTGGTCTGGATGGACCACATGACTTGAATATCAAACATCCATTCATCCATCCATCCATCCATCCATCCGTCCGTCCGTCCGTACATTCATGCATCCATCGGATAGAATTCATCAAGTGAATATACTTTCCTCATTCATTAAAAGTTTCATCGAACAAATTGACGTTGGAAAGCTTTTTAAGCAAAATAAAACCTGTTTTTTTCCTGAAGAATTTGTTGTTCTTGAAGAATAATTTTCTTTGGAAAAACAATTCGAAGAACAATTTGAGGAAAAAATTTATTCCAGCATGCAAAGCTTGCACTCCAAACGAGAGCACAATGACATGTTGAATTGCAATTTTTGTATCTTATGTACAATTATAAAACAACATTGAATTGTGTATGTAATAACATTATATTGCATAATGTATTGTATATGTAACAACATTGTATTGCATAATGTATTGTATATGTAACAACATTGTATTAATGCATTGTATATGTGTACGTTATTCAGGATCCGTTCTTACATTTTGGTTTCTTAAGTAGAATTCATGTAATACATAAATGTGAACCCAGTTTGCACTAAATAATAGAGCAAATCCCAAACCATCAACTGTAGGCAATCTAACAATTTCGTATATTTTAATTGTTTACTTCTTAATATTATTAGTAATATAATAATGTAACCTATTTAACTCTGTATATGCGACCACTGATAGAATTTTGTTCTCCAGTTTGTAAGCTTTAGCACAGGTTGGAAGCTCGAACGCTTCGCAAAACTTAACCAAAAGGTGTCCTGCTGTTTCTACGTCACATGCAGCACATCTCAAGTTTCTCGGATTGAAATCATTAGAAGAACCTCGATTAATTTCCGACTTATTCCTCTGCTGTAAATTTTGGAATTAGTACGTTTAATTTCTCATTGATTCCAGTCTTCTTGAAAAATTTGAACCATTTACCCATCCGACCACAAGGGGCCATCGTTACAAGTTGAAGGCAGGATGATTGACACGATGAAATTTAACTTTGCAGACCGTGCTCTAACAGTACTTAGAACTACTTACTTTTGATTTATTAAAAATTATATATACATTTTCTTTATTTTTTCCCAATAAGGTTGATGTCTTGCAGTGGTGGAAGCAGCAACAGAATGCAACTCCTTGCCAAACTTGCTAGAGGATTTTTTCTGTTCCCTTTCTTCTACTTCTAGCGGAAGAATGTTTTCGGCTTCAGGCAGCATTGTCTCCATTTCAAGAATGACTCCAGAAACTACTTCTACTCTCACCTATGTGCAGCAGAACTAATAAAATAAACTCCAAAATAAGAGTTCAAATCTTGAACTATGTTTTTTAAAGATGACATGGAAGAAGCTGAAGACACTGATGTGATCAATAGTGTAGATTTTTATCACACCTTCTGACGCTCAAATTCAGAATAAATAATCTATACTTGTTCAAATGATTACTTCAATTTAATTAGCCTTAGTCAAATGCCTTAGACTCATGTCTGGAGAAGGGAAAAGTTCGATGCATTATTTTGTAGGGGTGTTATTTCTGATAAATTTCCGAATATATGCGATTTTCGGGTTCGGTTTCCGAAAGTTTCGGAACAAATTTTTATCAAATAAAAATATTTTAACCCGATTAAAACCGAACGTCGAAGTCCCACGCTTAATTCCTGATTTTATTCAATTAACTTACTTAATAGATAAGTTTAAATGATAGCAATAAATTCGAACCTTGTTTGTTCAACAAGATGCAATTTCTTTTCACATGAAACAGAAAATAAAATTTCTGACATCCGCTCACGTTTCCCCACTTTTGCATGGGTCATTAAGTTGACCTCCAGGGGTCAGATCATTGACCTCCGAGAAGCAAAAGTTTTTCCCACCTAAAAATATTAAAATATTTAAAATAAAAAGAAAGAAAATGAAATTTTTCGGTTGGATGGAGTTCAGAATTTAAGGCCTTACGAGTGAGTTTTGCATGTTGGGGTAATTTGCAAGTCATCGAAGCGAGGAAAAAAGTAATATTTTATTTCATTTTTTAACGAATAAAATAAAAGAAAGATGCATTCTTATGCCTAAATAAACACGTGAGTTTGAAAAACACGCCTGGAAATTATAATCTCACAATTAATCTTAGATTCGAGAGTTTCCCTTGAGGTTCTGACGCAAGACATCCTCTTTTTCATATTTCATTCTCCGCCAGAAAAAGAAAAGACAAGAAAAATGTTTTCTCCCCATCGCCAGAGGGGGTTTCATCGAGGCTGGGTGGGGAGGTGGTCTTATGACTCTCTTGGGAGGCGACCCCTGGATTTATACTTCGACACCCCAACACGAGTTGGGTTCCAGAGGTTAATGAGGTCACTGGATGTCATGTGGTGATGACGACATTGTGATGGTGGTGTTGATTGATGACGGTGGCTGCGGCGACTACGACGACGACAACGACATCGATGATGATGATGATGATGATGATTGTGAAGATGATGATGTTATGACGCCGTCATGGAATTATTTAGCGATGGTGCAGTCATTGATATTATTACGTTATAATATAAAACATGGTTAAATTTTATCTTATTTTATTAGAAGTATTTATAAAGTGATTAATAAGTTCAAATAAGAATTTGTCACAAAATGCTCACATGTTCGATCCCGAACAAAACTTTCTTTTCATTTTCAGATCCAGCCTCGCTTGCTTTATGACCGATGTCGTGATGACGATGAGGATGATGAAGACGATGATGATTTTGGTGGTGGTGATGATGATGTTGGCTGAGACCTCCGCTGAGAGTCTGCAAGGACTCAATGACCCGTTGAGATGATAACAAAAGCTTGCTAACACTGTCGTTATGTTGCTCTTCTCTCACGTGACTCCACGATGATGATGATGATGGTGGTGATGATGATGATGATGGTGACGTATTCACTTCCGGTGGCAGTATCACATAGCTCATGGATGGCGATGATGATGATGATTGCAGAGGTACTGGAGGTGATTTCAACGACGACGATGATATTAATTTTGGGTCGCTATGGTTACCGAGATGAATGTGATGGTGATTATGATGATGATGATGATGACGGGCACATTCGTAATAGAGTGTCATCTGTTTGAGATTTGTGCTGATGTTAGTCAGAGGACCACACAGCAAGCAACCTGTTGGAGGGGATGGAAAGTTAATGATGACCCTTTTAATGGGGGACTCCTCCAAGAGGACTAGAATGACCGATAAATGAGAATTTAAAGCGTACAGGAGAAATATTTTTTTTAATTTAAAAAAATATGTCAAAAAAACATTTGCTTATAGCATATTTTAATTATGGTGAATTTATTGCTAGAAATATTATTGTTAAAATATTTAAAATTATAATAAATATTTGAAACATTATTTTTCGGCTTGAATAAAAGATTAAAGAATGTTATGAGCGGACATCGATCTTCATCTTCACAATGAACCTTGTTCTAACATTTTTGCTTTTTCTAATTAAAATGTACAAAAATAATTATTTTATTGAAATGTACAAAAATAAATATTTCTTTATTTACAAACTTTATGGAAAATATATTTGATCTTCAGAAATTACGTTTGTAATTATTTTTATTGAATAACATGTCATATAGAATAAAATGTGTGCTAAGAAAATTAAAGCGTGTTGAATATTAAATTATTATAAAAGTGATAATAAACGGAATGACATATAAACGAAGAAGAAAGTAAGAAATTACAATTAATAATTACAAATAAAAAATAAAGATTAAAAATAGCAAATCGTAGTCCGAGTCAATAACTGAAGATCGAGCGCTTTCAACAGAGCGCTAAGCACCTCGATGCGTCACTGACGGCGCCGAGATTCCTTTAATTGGCGCCAGGAGCGAAAAATATTTTTGAGAATCGAATTTTCGATGATTTGTATTTTAGTATTTTTATTCTGACATTACTTATATATATATAATATATCTATTTTCAATATTACAATTATTATTATTAAAATACAATGTATAATTTGCAATATAGAAAATATTAATAGTAATAATAATAACATTTATCATCATAAAAAAATTAATTATTCCACTTACAATTATTAGTTAAATATGGTTTATATTAAATCTAAAAACTGTATGAATTATCTATCCGGAGATATGATAAATAATTATCAATAATTATTGGATCTGAATAATTATAAAAAAAATTTTATCAATAAATTTACAAGATGAGATCCAAAATGAGATTTTGGAGGAAAAGGGGTTTTAAGCGCACGTGATGGATTTAAAAGCCTGAAAATGGATTTAAAATTCTTAAAATAATTCAATTCATTTATTTTTTGTTAATATAAATTTTGAATGATTTATATAGTTTATAATTTTGTTAGGAACGCTAATTAAAGTCACTATTTGTAATTCGTAGGACCAAATAAGTCAAGAAATGTTTTTATTTAATGTAATACATTTTTGTAAACAGCCTAGCTTAGATGCAACTGTCTAATTTGCAATAAAACATTAAATATTAATATATGTTGTATCATATTATTATTATTATTATTATTATTATTATTATTATTATTAATTATTATTATTATTATTATTATTATTATTATTATTATTATTATATTATTATTAATTATTATTATTATTATTATTATTATTATTATTATATTATTTGTATTTGTATTTTTATGTTTAATGTGCAATTTTAAGTACATTAAAGTTAATCGTTTCATTTCAAGTAATCCACTTTTAACAGACTCCTGCTTCCGAGGATTCCTTCTGACATTTTAATTTATGTTCAAGAAACTTTTTCCATTCAGAGAATTTATTGTTTTTAAGCATTTATTTATTTTTGTCTATTTTCTACTATTTTTTTATTTGCAGTTACAGAAAAACTCACGATTAATGAAATTGTAAGAACCGGTAATATGAATAATAAATATTATTATTAACAATAATAGTGTTTATTCATGATGGAATACAAACCAAATGCGTAATGGAATTTTGTGATTTTAATTTCGAATCACTTATTTACTAGATAGGCAAATGAAAAAGCTCATGTATAATATTGTTGAATTATTATTATATTTATTATAGTTATTACTATTATTGTTATTATTATTATTATATTATTATTATTATTATTATTATTATTATTATATTATATTATTATTATTATTATTATTATTATTATTATTATTATTATTATTATTATTATTATTATATTATTATTATTATTATTATTATTATATTATTATTATTATTATTATTATTATTATTATTATTATTATTATTATTATTATTATTATTATTATTATTATTATTATTATTATTATTATTATTATTATTATTATTATTATTATTATTATTATTTCGTAGAAAGTTCTTGCACTCAAAGAGGTTGTTTTCACGAAAGAGGAAGTCGAACTGTTTTTCGTTGAAAGACACAATTGAAGCCACGATGAATGAACGAATGAGTTGTGAATGAATGGATGTCGGTGACGCATGCAATTCATTTTCTCCACTACAAATAAACATAATTTAAATTGACATTCACAGAAAAATCTCAACTTTAACCAGTCGTAATGCTGTCAATTTGTCCTTTAGCTACAAAGGAGATGACTATAAGATGATTAAAATCAGGGTTTTAGCTTCAGAACTTCATGCAACCCTGAGGACCCAAGCAGGAGGCGCTATATAAATGGAAGCTTTTTGGAGGCTTTAAAAGGCTACGGGGACCAGACTTATCTTAAGCCACACTTTATACGTGCTCTGGAATTTGGCATTTAGATAGGAATAGAAATTAAATTTAAAAAATGAAATATAAAATAAAATAATAATAATAATAATAATAATAATAATAAGTAACATTAATACATTTATATAGTTTAATATTTTTTATTATGTAATAGTTATTGTATTTAAATATTAACATCGAATTAATGGCGAGATGATTTCTAAAGCAGCAGTTCAACTTGGCAAGGAGTTGTCAGCTGTGATACGAGGAACTAATAAAGAATAATTATTTATGAGCCATTTAATTAACAATTAAATTATTTATGATTTCAAATGGATGTATATATTTTTTTTAATCAACGATCACAGAGCCAATTAAATTATAGTAATTAACAATAAGGTAACATACCATAAGATGTTATAATTCTACAACGCGGAATGTAAATTAATTTTTAATTAATATAAAATTAATATTAATACATTAAATATAATTCTATAATATTAAATTTTGAATCTACTTCTTGATCAAGAAATAATATTTGTTATAGATGGATAATCAAATAAAAAATAATACAATATTATAATAAGATAATAGATATAATAATACAATATTATAAAGGATAAATAGAGTAAACAGAGTATTAGCAGGAGGATTAAGATAATGCAGTGTGCTTCCTCGTATGCAGAAAACAGCATTCATCCAAGTAAAATCAAACCTTCGACACACGAAATCATTTCAAGTCATCAATGACAATAACTCTGCACTAATTAATTATTTGTCTATTTTTACTCTGGAACTAATTATTAATTAATCGTCAATTACTTCATCGAGATTTACCTAATTGTGCATTAATAAATTATGCATGACTTGATTGTGTATTATTTAAGTCCATATTGGATTCTCGCTAGAGAGCTATTTGGAGCTTTTATGTAATCGACAGAATTTTTACGAAAGCTAGTTGACTAATAGCTCATGTGTGATGGTGACGTGAAATGGTGATGTGAGACGATGTGGAATTTTTGGGGTAAAAATTCTAAAACATAAAAAGTGCCGATTTTTTTGAAGGGGCGACCGTTAAAATCAATGAAAATATTTCATTGTGCTGCGTGCAACGCATTTGTCACGAACATTCGACAAAAGAATTGCGAAGGAAAGACGAATTATCAAGCGATGAAATGAAATAATTACAAAAGATTTTAGGGAAAAATAGTCTATAACATTTAAATATCAGCAAAATTCACTCTTTAACGATTGCAAAATTTTTTGGAATGTTTTAGTCTGGAAATATGCCATTATTCCGTTCATGTTGTAATAATAATATTGTTATAGTATATACTTTTCTCCCTAATAAAAAATACAATTAATTATTTATTAAAAAGTTCGATTAAGCTTTTAACTTCACCTCATTTGCTAAAAAATGAAATAGGAAGCAATATCTGAAAATATGGATATCGTCTTCAGATAATAACTCAGCAATTATTATTTACAAATGGCATCGATCTTAAATCAGTAATTTTGGGTTAGTACATGTTATGTTAACTTCCATTTAATTGCTAGGTAATTAGGAAAGAAATCTTAATTTGCGCTTATCAGATAATATTGGTTAAGGAATTATTTATAAAGGAGTCACTCTTAACGTTTTGCAATTAAGTAATAAACTAGGCAATTAGAATTATTTATTTAAAATAACCATAAAATTATCAGAACCAAAATTAAATGAATGATTGAGAACAAATAATTATAAATAATCGAATATAAAAAATTAAATATTATTAAACATTAACAAGTCCTTAAAAACTTTGTAAAATTATGAGTAAGTATAAGGCAATAATTATGACAAGCAGTAAATAATTATAATAACATAATATGTGTAAAATTACAACAGGCAGTAAGTAATTATGATAAGCAGTAAATAATTGTAATAACATAATATGTGTGGCTGATGAAAACTGCTGTCCTCATTGGATCAATGTTCGCAGGTCGATGAAGGAGAAAACGTGACTTGCTTCTTGTGTTTCCATTGATTGGCAAATAACTAATATTCTCAAGATATTCTCGCATCAGCCACGAATATATAACATTAATAATAATAATAATAATAATAATAATAATAATAATAATAATAATAATAATAATAATAATAATAATAATAATAATAATATATAATAATAATAATATATAATAATAATAATAATAATAATAATATAATAATAATAATAATAATAATAATAATAATATAATAATAATAATAATAATAATAATATAATAATAATAATAATAATTAATAATAATAATAATATATAATAATAATAATAATAATAATATATAATAATAATAATAATAATAATGATAATAATAATGATAATAATAACAATAATAATAATAATAATAATGATAATAATAATAATAATAATAATAATGATAATAATAATGATAATAATAATAATAATAATAATAATAATGATGATGATGATGTGATGATGATGATGATGCTGATGATGATGATGATGATGATGATGATGATGATGATGATGATGATGATGATGATGATGATGATGATGATGATGATGATGATGATGATGATGCTGATGATGATGATGATGATGATGATGATGATGATGATGATGATGATGATGATGATGATGATGATGATGATGATGATGATTGATGATGATGATGATGATGATGATGATAAATATAATATTTAAATATCAACAAAATTTGATAATATTATTAAATATATACTATTTACATTTATGTTGAATTAAATTATCATGAGAAATAAATTATACAAATAAAATACAAAGAAATCCTGAATTATCCTGACAATGAGATTTAAATATTGAAATTTTAAAATTTGTTTCAATCAATGAAACACTGAAATCTCAATTTCAGATGCAAATAAAAACATGTTGCTGATGAAAGGAACCCAAAATAATAATTGTGAATGAAAAAATGAATATTGCGAACTAATAAATTATTGCTTTGCACTCAAATTCCTTTTGAATTTTATTTGGTATTATAAAACTCTTGAATGTCTTTATCATACATTTAATAAATATCACTAAACAAATAAATAATATCATTTATAATGCATGTTATTAACTTAATTGCATATGATTAAATAAAGTAATATTGTCGAATGTTATATATACAAATAAATTGAATGAAAATTATTTCTATTTGTCTGATATTTACGACTTACGCTATATTGATGCTAACTGATCGCTGAGTTTGAGAAATAGAATGTTATCATCAGATCCTGTAATTGATCATTATCAAACAATTACCAATCAAAATCCGATCAAATTGATTGAAAAATGTTATCGCAATATAAGTGAAAAAATTTAATTTTAATTTAATTATTTGCAATTAATAGTGCTATGCCATTTTTAATATTAAACTTTTGCTTAAAAAAATCATTTATTTGAAAACTTCCTTAAGAAGAGTTTTCGCAAAGGTGCAAGTTTAAGAAAGGATGAAGTCATGAATCAAATATTGTTTAAGAAATAACTTATCAAATATTTACTAGTAATATTTAATAAACAACTTATTATTAATAAACATCGTATTGAATACATATTTATTTGCGTAAATGATCTTAAGACATAAATAAACTTTCACTGAGCTAATCAAAGGCAGGAGATGATGTCGGCTATTGATAGGGGCACGATTTATAAATACCTCGACAGGTATTTATATAACAGGTGGTTTAAAATACTATTAACAGATGATTTGTAAATAAAATTTAATAAATTTATAACAGGTATAAATACCTTTAACAGGTGATTTATAGATATCTTATAAATTCTTTCAACTCTCTCGAACACGTACCAGGCGTGAATTTTTATGCATTTTTTTTTGTAATAAATGACTGCTACTCTTGAAATCCTCTTCACCTTTGGGGATGAGATGAATTTTTTCTGTGATTAATCACCTTTAATCAACGGCTTCTTGGGTTAAAACCTGATGAACGAAAGGGAGATGATGATGATGATAACGATGATGATGATGATGATGACAGTAATGGAGATGATAACGATGGTTGTCTCTAGTTGCCTTTCAATTTCGATTTTTTCGAAACCCAGATTTCGGGTTTTTTCCTTGGGTTTTCTAATATAAACTTATTTAATATTGTCAGCTACAGATGGCAAGTTTATATACCACATATATAGACATGCAATAATAAGGTTAAAAAAATTTATTTTCTGTAAAACGTTTGCAACACCATCATTAAACTCAAAGTGTCATCATTAAGTCGGTTTCTCAGTTTTTAAAGATGATCATTTTTGAAAAAGATCTTTCTGCTTCCACTGAAGTTGTTCGAATTGTCATCAAACATCTGCAAAGTTTCTTCAAGCTTTCAGGTCTTTTCTTAGTTGCTTGAAACAAATGAGTTTCTTTTTTGATTATCTGGGAGACGCATCCACTTTCAAGGTTAATTGTTAGGGGTCCTACTCCTGCTGAAATATATTCAGCTCATCATACAGGAAGATTTCCATTTTAGAAACTTTTTTGTTATCTTCACCGACATCCTCAACATCCATTTCGAAGCTGTCACCATTTTGGTCAGCTTCATTAGCCTTAAACATATCATTATGTCCCATTAAGTTTGTTGCAATGGTAGTAATCTTGGTTTTTCTGAATTTTGACACCAAACTCATCGCGAGACTCATCAAAGAAGTCTCCGATTTCAAAAATTTAATAGAGGAGCGAGTGCATCGCAAAGGTTTTTAATCGTGGCCAGTTCTTGGTCATTCAGATCAAACTGCCGATCACTCTTAATAGCATTGCAATTTTCATTTCTTTTTTCACTTCATAACAACGTTGCAGCATTTTAAAAAGACTTTTCCATCGTGTTTTCCAGTCCACTAACAGAGTCTTTTCATTACCAAAAGTTTCTAGTTTGGAGGTCGCAAATTTACATCATCGGACAGGAGATTTACGAAATATTTTAACAATTTTAACAAATTTTAACATAAAAAAACACATCTGCCCAAAGAAGTCTCCCAGATTCCCATGAGTTTTTGAATGAACAGGAAAAAATCTGTATGTTGAGTCTGAGATTCATGATGTTTTCACATCATCTCATTGTATTTTTGAGACAATTACAAAGTAATTGCTTTTAAATAAATATGTGTAAATAAATGACAAAATGTTACATGGATCGATTTCATTTTTAGTGTCTAAATGATGAAGTCATTAGAAATAAAATATAATTAAAAACAAAGTATAAATAAAAATAAAATATAATTAGAAATATTTAAATAGAGTTTACAGATTGGAGGTGGTTCAGAGATGATCTGGACTGCTATTTTCTTCGTACTTCCTCGAACTTGTAGTTTTGTACATTTCCAGTTTTGTTAACGAAATATTCGTCTGACATTAATAAATTTGATGAGTACTTCAAAACTATGTTTGGCACATTTACCAACAACTGGTCTAATAATTACAAATTCCACAACTAAGAAATTATCTTTTATTTGCCAAAATTACAAAACGCACTATATTAAAAATTATCTAGCTTAAACTATTTTTAAAACTACGTCAACTCGATCTAAATTAGGACACATTGGTTAGCTGTTGGCAGTCAGCTATTATTAATTAATTTGTCCACATATGTTCAACAAATAAATATGTCCTTAAATATTGATTATTTAAAAAAATGAATTTTAATGTAATTATTAATGAACAATAATTTTCATAATGAGTGTTTGCACCTAGGATCATCAAGTACACGTGTTGTGCCGCATAATTAAGTGCTTCTGATAGCTTTCAAGGAGATTTCTCATGCAAAGGTTTTTATACTAAATATAATTAAATTATATTTATATATATATATACATTTATTTATTATTTATTAATTTATATATTACATTAAATATATTTATATTAATTTAAATATCTTTATAATATTGTAATAATTAATATCAAAAATAGAAAAGCAACAATTACATAGTTTTATGAGCATTTCAATTGATTTAAAATTAAAAAAAAAATTATCTTATTAATGTAAACATTTTCTGCGAAAGAAGATTAACTCATCAATGAAATACTTAAAGAGTTAAAGACATTAATTATTATTGGTATTGAAATAACTGGTTGAAATAGCATGTCAATCTAATTAAGCAATAAATAACAAATCGTAACCTAGCACAAGAAGCACCAGGCAGAGTCT